>NW_021027277.1:581253-620707 GCF_004153795.1 Camellia sinensis | reverse complement strand
GAGAATGCTTCAACATAACCCGAAAATTTTCCAAACTCAGTTATCACCTTGGTTCGCTCCGTGATATCTTCAAAATACCTCTTAAAACACTTGTTCCTCTCACGTGTCACCTCTTCATCCCTATGTGGAGGAACTCTATTTTGATCCTCATGGAGCCACTCATCACTATAATACCTACAATCCAAAATAGGAAAAATAATTATTTCAAGAAAGACTAGATAAGTCCATTAAAATGAAATATGTAAAACAAATTTAAATGTGGTACTTACTTTGGATTCAATGAATGTGCCATACAATGGAGAGGAGTATTGTTTTTATTCCAACGATCCACGAGAATTTGATGCACCACATTGTAAAATGTAGATTCCTCATCTATTCTTTTCCCTTCATGCCTATAAATTGACATCTTCACTTTCTCTATCATTGAGTCCCACATATCATATACTAAGTGAAGGCAAGGTTTGTCCGTATCACAAGCCCTAAGCATGTCATATATAGGACCCGTGAAGGAAAGAATATAATCAATGTAGTTCCACCACACATCATCCAAAATCTTTTCTTTTACAAATTTTGCCTTCCTAACATCATCCTCTCTATAACAAGTCCACTTGTCATTAATCGCAATTGCTTGAAGACCACGTTTTATAAGCTTTAATCTCTTGAGCATAACAATTGTGGAGGCAAATCGTGTTTCGGCAACCGAAAGCAAGTTCAAAGGAACAAATTCATTGCATAGAGCGAATTGTATTGAGCGATTAGAGATAAAATTCTTAATCATCATAGCATCGCCGGTAATATCACTAATCCAACTACACTCTTCATTTGTGACTTCATTCCTTTCAATATTCTTTGCAGCACAAATATTTTCAAAGCTAGATTTAATGTGTGCACCACACAAGGAGTCCATAGAATATGAGGGAATTGAGCTTCAATGAGTTGTCTGGTTGCCTTACAATTAGGAGCATTATTAGTGACGACTTGAACCACATTACTTGCCCCAACCTCATTAATCACTTCTTTCATCAAATTTACAATGAAGTATTTGTCTTTAGTTTCTCCCGAAACTATCAACTGCCTTAATGAACATAGGCCCACTTTCACTCACTGCCATAAAATTAATCAAAGGCCTCCTTTGAGAATCACTCCAACCATCACTAACAATGCTCATCCCTTTTTCTTTCCATGTGCCCCTTATTGGTTGCAACAATCTATCAATGTTTGCCCTCTCCTTTTGAAGTAATGTGGTTCTTAACAAATTATAACCAGGAGGCAAATATCCAGAAATATAATGATTTGCAGCAAATGAGTAAGAGCTAACATAGTAAGGGTTCCTTGAAAGATTAAATGGTACCCCCCACATTGTTGCAATTTCAAAATGCAATTGCTCTATCCTTCATGTTGAGTGCTTTCTCAATAGCAGTCCCACTTCCACATGTTTTCCTCTTCTTTGATTCATAAGCATAACTACTACCCACTGATACACTAGGAGGAAATGCTACATTTTTGGGACGGGCATTTTTAGGCCAAGTTTGGCATACCTCAAATAATCCATCTTTTTATCTTTTTTCTATCACATCACCTCTCTACTTTTCTGCACATCTTTTCGTAAAAAGACAAAAAGTGCACTTATTTAGGTCATCCCAAACAATCCCCAGTTCAGTAGCATCATTCTCATTTTGCATTTGTGAAAGTTTTTGACTTGTAACTTTCTTACAAGCACCAATTCCCTTTCCTAGGAGTTTTAACAAGTGTGCCCTTGCTCTTGTATATTATTATTACAAAAATTACATTATAATTGGTAATTTTCTCCTCCTTCACCGGGCTTTTCTAATTTAGTTATATACTTCCACAATGGTTTGTTCTCATCAAAATCATGATAAGCTATGTCATTAGAACTATCACCTGTAGAAGCCATTGCCATATTTCAGAATAAAAAATTGGTTCCTATAATAAAATTAATAAACACATATCATTAAAATTAACAATTTCAGCAATAGCAACAACTTGATTTAAGAAATTAACTAGTCGAAAAAACAAACTTAGCTTTAGTGGAGTCTAAGGAGGGTAAGGTGATCGCAACTTTATTCTAATTTTTGGAGAGATTATTTTTGTGACTCAAATCCACTCTACCGGGGATGCTAACGACAAACCTTATCATTGGGTTAAGTTACTCTTTTGAGTTCTTAATCTATTTTCATATCTAACTTTGTTAGATATTTTTTCTTCACTTTTTACGCATTATTATAGATTGTAAAGTATTTTGTTACAGAATTCTTTTTCACCTTGTTTTTTGATGAAATACAAAACTTTTACCATCAATTTTTCTATTGTATAATGTTATATGTACATTTTACATGGAGCATTATATTTTTCACAATATCTTCACTTCTTTTTAATAGAATATAGGCTCGTTTTGTATATACTTTTTTAGAAATATTTATTTAAATTAAATTATTATGTAATTTGTCTTTTCGGTAGTATCTTACCATCCTTGATCCGATTCTACGATCCAATCCTATAAACACCTCCAACGATCCAATGCATGATCCCGATTTTAACAACCTTGATTGCACTGCTCATGAGAAGACCACTCCAAAGGTGATCTCCCAAACAACCTCAAGGAGTAAAGATGACCTCTGAAAGACAACAAACTAGTTGTTCCATTGATATTTACCTGAGTCATCTGCTTCTTGATTTGGTGATCTATGACTCAACTGTTTTCATTTATAAAATGGAAGACAAATCTAAGATTTTTTTTCCTTGAGAAGTATCAATTTCCAGATTAATTGTTTGATGAAGTTGGCCGCCCCATTTGGTACCATTTATAAGCCAACTTATTTAGCTTATTTGATTAAAAAAAGTATGGTGTTTGGTTGCAATTTTAGATTATAGCATATTTGACTTTTTCAGCTTATTCAACCAAAAAAAGTTAGATTTTCTACAGTTACAATTTGTAGCTTTTTTCAACTTATTTGGAACCCTTAAATTATGTGACGGAAAAACCCTTAACTTTTATTACTGATTTACAAATATATTACTCGTACTTTCTTTAGGTGGCAACAATTTGCCTATCAATTTTTGGAGGGCTGTCTAGATAATTGATATGTGGAATTGCACTTTCAATGCATGCAATTGGATATCTAATTATTTATGTTAATTCTCGAAATATTTGAGTTTTTACAATTAAATTGTATCAAACAAGACTTTTGAGGGTAATTTATTCAAAAAAAAAAAAAAAGAAGACTTTTGAGGGTATTATGGATATTTGTACTACACAAAAGCTATATGTAGCTTATTTAACCAAACAGGTTCAATTATTTTCACAAATTATCAGAAGCTGCACCAAACAGATTTACTACTAATTTAAGTTTTTTAAGCTAATAATGTAAAAATTTATAATCATAAAAGGTAGCTTATAAGTGATCCTAAATGGGGTTGTTGTCTATTATGCATTGACTAATTGTTGTGATGTAGTCATCATTATTTGTTCTAGCCTGTCAAGTTCAAACAGTAGTTTGTTATTCCCTATTGCAATCATTTTTACTGGTAGTAATTTGTTATTGGGAGGGTGCTGCTGGTTATATGGACTCTTTTGGCATAATGTTTTGAAGTACAATATTCATAGGATTTTAGAAAAGAGAAGAAAGAGGTAGATTTAGTGTGGGTTTATCATTGCATTACAGTGCAATTTTGGGAACACTGGAAGAAACATTCTTAAACATGAAGAGATGCTGATTTTATGCAGTGCTCGGGGCATGAACTTTACACATTTCTGTGTCTTCTTTTTAGAAGAGTGGAAAGAAAAGAAAAGAAAAGAACATAATGGCAGTTGTTAGCAAAAGATGAATGCTGAAATTTTTTTTTTTTTTGATCAACAACAAAGAACTTTATTGACAAATCAAAAAGTAAGCGAGGATAATGCATCCTCTTACAAAAGAAAAGGGAAAACACAAAACACAAGCCTAACAGGAACCTCTTAAAGCAAAAACCTACATATTACACACTGCCAACCAATCTTTAGCTAACAAAAAAAGTGAAACTCCTTTAAAAAAAGGATTTCCCAAAACCTAAAAAGAAGTTAAATGGAAAACACTATCCCACAAATAGTCTATCCCTCGGGATTTATCTTCAAACACGCTCGCATTTCTTTCCAGCCAAAGAACCCAAAAAGTTGCAAAGATCGCACAAGACCATAGCACTTTGGCTCTCTTCAATCTTCCGAAAGCACGAAAGTCAACTTGGAGCATATGCGCACTCCTTTGCGGAGCTACCCACATAATATTCCCTACCAAAAAAAATTTGAGCCATAGAGTCAAAGCAATTGAGCAATGTAGAAATAAATGATCCATGGATTCCCCATTCTTACAACATATAATGCACCACTGAGGATTTAGAAAGCCATTAGGTCTCCGTTTCTGCAATTTATCATTTGTCAAAATGCCTCCATGAACCAAGGCCCACATGAACACGTTCACCTTAAGAGGAGCACAAGCCTTCCATATTCTTTTGCAAAAAGGAAATTGAGAAACATGCAGAGTATCGATGAGTTTATAAAAAAGAGACTTGCAAGAAAATATCCCAGATGAATGGAAAGCCCAAACCCTCTTGTCCTTTAAAAGATGAGCCAAAGAGAAATTATCAATTCTGAACAACAAGACGCCAACTGTAATGCCTCCCTATCATTAAGATTTCTTGAAAAATAAAAATTCCAGGAAATTGGAGCCAAATGTGAACAAGCCATGGAAGCTATAAAAGAGTTATGAGACCGAGCCACTCTATAGAGATGTGAAAAATCAAAAGCAAAAGAAGATTGGCCCAACCAAGTATCCTCCCAAAAACGAACAAGTTCCCTATTGCTCACCTTTATAGAAAGATGACAAGACCAACATGTGTAGATATGTGAAATGGATTTCCAAGAAGCACGACAATTACCCCTCAGAACCACCCGTGAATCCCTACCATTGTCTTGAGTCCTATACTTGCTTTTAATAACCAAATGCCATAGTGAATCACTCTCAAGTGGAAATCTCCATAACCATTTGCCAAGAAGGGCCATGTTCCTAGCCAAAATGTTACCAATAGCCAAACCTTCTTTTTCCTTAGGCAACCCCAACTCACCAGGTGATCTTTCTTCCCCTCATCCTTGCCCTCCCAAAGAAAATCCCTCATCAACTTTTCTAATGTCTTTCCCACCTTAACCGGTATCTTGAACAAAGATAAGAAACAAATAGGAATACTACTCAAAACCAACTTAACCAAGGTGTATCTACCCCCACGTGACAATAAAGCCTTACTTCATCCTTCCAATCTCTTACCAATCTTCTCTACAACGGATTCCTAAAAGCTTCACATCTCGGATTACCCTCCAATGGAAGACCTAAATACTTAAACGGGAGTGCCTCTATATCACATCTTAAAAGAGCCACCCTATTTCGAAGCAAGTCTTGCTGCATAGTAATGCCCACCACACTACTTTTCTCCAAATTAACCTTAAGCCTAAAGATTACCCCAAAAAATCTCAAAATAGAATAAAGATTAACTATCTAACTCTCATTCCCTGTTGAGAAAAATATGGTATATGTGTGACACTAACTCTATGCCCCCCACCTCCAATCTCGCAAAAAGGCCTACTTCTCTAGCTCAATCAACCATCCTTCCCAGTACATCTGCCACCAACATAAAGAGAAAAAGAGATAATGGGTTCCCTTGTTGTAATCCTCGCGAAGCCCTAAAACACTCCCTTGGTCTACAATTAACTAACACAAACATATTGCCCGTCAACAAACATCCCCGAATCCAAGATCTTCACCGCCCACCATAACCCTTGTTGTCCATTACAAAATCCAAAAATTGCCAATCCACGTGATTATTTCTTCTCCAAGTCCACATGATCATTTGTCTTCCTTTCACAAAAACCCTCTGCGCCATCAACACAGTCTCCCCCAATGAAATTCTTAGCCCCTTTGATAAAACCTTCCCCAAAACCTTATAAAGTGATGTGACCAAACTGATGAGTCTAAAATCTCCAATTCTTACCACATTCACTCTCTTAGGAATTAAACAAATGAATATGGCATTTGAGCTCAAATTAACAACCCCTGACCCATGAAATTCCAAAAAAACTCCCAACAAATCCTTTTTTACCACCTCCCAACAATCCTGAAAGATGGCCATAGAAAAACCACCCGAACCTGGAGCTTTGTCTCACCCACAATCAAAATCTGCTTCCCGAATTTCCATTTTATCAAATGGCCTTTCAGGCCATGATGCAACTGTTTGATCAATAGGTCCCCATTCAAGTCCTTCAATCCCTAGTCTATTCATCTCCTCCTTCGAATAAAGCTTAGAATAAAAGCCATAAATTTCAGTGACAATCTGAGTCTCTCGTTCCACCACTACCCTAGGGTGTACTTCTAATCTCTTGATGAACTTCTTCTTTCTTTTCTCATCTACCACCTTATGAATTTTTTTTGAATTCACATCCCCTTCCTCCAACCATCTAACCTTTGCTTTTTCAGACTAGAAAATTTGCTCCCTAAAAACCAACTCTTCCAATTTTAATCTCAACTATCGCTCCCTCCTAAAGGTCTCAGCTAAACCTCTCTGAACCTATTTGACTCTTCGATTCTACGCGTCACCTCCTTCTTTGAAAGCTCCAAGTTTCCAAAAACCTCCCTATTCTAACACTTCACATTCTCCTTGACCACCTTCAACTTTTTCATAAACTTAAAACCCTCCCATCCATAACAACTAGCATTGGCCCACCATTCCTTAAACTTTCTTTTAAAAGATGGGTGCTCCAACCACATGTTTTCAAATCTAAAAGGCATCGGGCCCTACTATAATGGGCAAATTTTGATCATAATAGGACAATGATTTGACTTGAATCTCGGTACAGACTCTTGCCTTAAATTGGGGAAAAAACCTTCCCACCCCAAGGAGTACAAAAATCTATCCAGCCTATAACTCACCAAATTGTCTTACAAATTAGACCATGTAAATCGAGTATTGCACAAAGAAGGATCCACCAACTCACAATTTGTGATAAACAAATCAAAGTCCTTCATGCCTCTAGTAGTTCTAATTCCATTGAGGTTCTTTGAGCTCTTCCTAACCACATTAAAATCTCTCCCTAAACACCAATTAGGAGAACACAGTCAAAATAACCTATATAGCACCTTCCATAAATCTTGCCTCATAGACGGTCTGTTATGACCATAAATCCCTGTTCAGCCACCACTCCGAATTGTCTAGATTTCAAAACCTAATTGATAGTGAAAAGTCCCCCACTATAGTTTCACACTGAGAAATAACTCTCTCATCCTACATCACCAAAATGCCCCCCGATCTACCAACTGAAGGCAAGCAAGCCCAACTCTTATGTTTAACTCCCTAAAGGCCCTTTATGAACCTCCTATCACATACTTCTACTTTAGATTCCTGAAAAACAACTATGTTCGGCTGATGACTCCTTAGCAAATCCTTAATAGCACCCCTCTTTCACCAAGCGCCCAACCCTCTCACATTCCAACTAGTAATCTTCATTGGGAAACCTGTTCACTCCTGAATACCTCCCGGCGCCTCTCATAACTAACCGAACTTGCTAAATTCCTAAGCTCCCGTACCTTTTTTTTGCTACTCTCTCTTACCTTTCTACTATCTTTCTCCCTTATGAACCTAATATTTTGACTAAGTGATCCAAAAGTCCCCTTGATTTTAACTAGTGACAATTCCATAACTTGAAGTAACTGCAAAAAATGAGGCACCTCTTCCTCCTCAATTGGGCAAGTCTCATATTTACTTAATTCCTTCAACCAACTCTTCGTTTCTTTAACCCCGTTACTAGAAACTTGTCCCCCTTTGTTAACATGATTACCTGAGATCCCTCCATGATTGTCATCAACTTGACCTAGAGTAATATTAGCTTGTAAAGACTTCGACACAACAGTAGTGTTATTCACAATGGCCCTTGGGATATCAAAGGTAACCCCTTGTTCATGAACATCACCTGATGAAATCGGAGGAACAGAACAAATCGGTCTAGAAGAATGAAACAATGAAACCCCATCCGAAGCCCCTTCCCCAGAAATAGAAGAATTTGGAATGGCTTGTACCCCCTGAAGCGAAGATGAAGATGATAAAACTTGGTTAAATGAAGGACTGACCTGATTTAGAGAGTCGGAAATCTTCTCGATATCGTCACCATCAGCAGTACAATCAGCATTGAAAAGATTATTGAGATCCCAATCCTGGTCAGCTGGCTCATCCTCAAGCTGGACGAAGTTTCTCCTTGACGAAGTTTGTCCTTGTAAGGCCAGATTCGATCGAACAAGGGCTTGCCGTGGATTACGGAGCTCGGTTGGGCCCACAAACGAGTTTTGTTTGATGGGACCGATCAAGTTGCACGGCTTCAAAAGGGAGATTGTGGCACCGCGCTCGGTATAGCTTGGTAAGGAATGCTTCGTGGTGTAATTTGACTGCTTGAAGGAGATTTTGCCGTTCGTACGTGTCAATGCCGTTAAGCGGTATTGACATTTGGTGTTTGGCAGTGTTAGCACTAACATGTGGAGGAATGTGAGAGGGGAACATATCCACACGCCATAAGGAGGACAATAGAGAGGAGCACGTATAAACTATATAAACGGTGCTATGTATCCATGTGCAGGTTTGGAACATCTGGTTATCAAAGCTACCTACCCTTTTGTCTTTTTTTTCTCTCATTCTCTCTATAAGTGTGCTAACTTGACCGTTTAAGGGTTTTTCCAACAACACACCGTCGGGTAGCTCACTATCTTTCTGTTTTCAGGTTATGTGACGTTACTTGAAGCTTGGATACGAGGAGTATGGAGAGCGTCAAATATTTGCTCCTCGTACAATTGGCGCCATCTGTGGAAATCTCTGATAGACAAAACCTTGTCCTCCAAGCTTTTCCCACCACTTTTCATGGCTCACAACAACAAAGCTCCGCTGTCTGTCGTTGATGACATCACCCTGGAGTGAATCCAGAGGAGAGACGGTGTCATGACCCGAACCCGCCCCTATGGGTTAAGGACATAACCGACCCAGTAATCAAGGGATTACCTACGACCTCAAACCAAACAAGACATATCTCATCAGAGTAAAAGGGCCAAACAGAAGCAAATTCAAAACTTTGTCCATAGAGCTGTGCTTATATGCACAACATAACATTTCACATAAGTATTCGTTAATAACTCACATCAAAAGGGAAGTTAACATATAAGCTTTACATAACAGGATTATTCAAGTCATGGTCAGCCAATCAAAACTATATACAACCGTAATTCAAAGTTCTCGCCAACATGCCAAAATATAACGAAATAGCAAAAGGGCAAAAACAAGTCTCGTGCGTGAGACGTATGGGCTAACTCTTCAAAACCTTGACTGTTTCACACAAACTTCACTGAGGCTGGGTTTGGACCTCCCTTGGCTCACCTACAGATACATGAATGAGCATAAGCGAAAGCCCAGTGAATAATATCAAATAAAGAAGGTACACGAACGGTATTTACAATAACATATATCAGACGCCCTTGGGCCCAATTCATATTTCTATCTAGTATATATATATATCTAGGTCAAGTGACTGTGGTCCCAAATACATCAGACGCCCTTGGGCCCTTGTTTTGAAGTAGGCCGCCCCATCAATCCAACTGTGGTCCCAAACACATTGACTATTGACTGTATATATATATATAGTCATTCGAATTGACTGTGGTTGAAGTAGACGTCCCCGAACGCCCCGGGAGGGAATCCCCTCGTTCTGTTCGTTTTGGGTTCACTACAGTTTAGGACTCTCAAATTGTCACGGTTCTTAATCTGAACCAAAGAGTCCAAATCCGACAAATCGTTTTGAGAAACAGATTTTTGAAAGAAGTGCCAAACATGGACTACTTTGCCAGATACAGAGTCGCTACCTAAATATTTTTTTATGGGGGAATTTAGGAAACCCTGACTCGGTGCCAAAGGCCACGTGTCCGTCATCACCAAAGTTGCCTCGGCTCGGGAGCTTGGGTACGATTGGGGAAGGTCAGCTATGAGCACCCCCTCTCGCCCGATCCGAAGATCGGCCTCTACTAACCGTGATATTCGATTTTGAAAACGTTATGTGTTCTTATTCTGGTTATTAGCCTAGAATTACTACGTTATGTGCACAGCAAACAAGTATAGACCAAATCGCCTGAATTGGAACGAAGCATTGCATATCCATTTGTTTAAAAAAAAACAGTTTGAAATTTGCTACTTGCAAGTAGGCTAAAGCACGGATTTTAACGAGTTGTTCCAACTCAAACAATCCAACCTTCACCCACAGGCATTCAAGCAGTTTATATCACATAAGCATCTAGCCTCATGGTAATTATGCTATTATGGCAACACTCACACGCATGCGAGCTCACCTAGTACTCCGTGCCAAAACAAGAACATGTTAGCAATCATGCATGATCCAAGTCCATGTTTAAATGCCTAATGCAACGCATACGGAATGTCGCTAGAGTAGGCTCGGCTAGTCTATAAATGACATGTGAAAATGCACAAGTAGCATGTATTCAAGTTAGATTTGAAATACTTATGCAGTTAGCATGATGCGCCGAGCCTGGTGCATGCAAGACTAATGAATGATGCACGCATGCATAACATACTGTATGCTAATTGAACCATGCCCTAGGCTAACCATCGAAAGCAGGTAAGAAAAAGGGAGAAAGAAGTGGGGGTTGGAAGACATACACACACGCACCCACACTTATTACAGATTTGCCCTCGCTCGGAGGGACTGAAAGAATAATACAAGTTAATTAACCTACAAGCTAATTAAATATTACAAATCAATTAATTAATTAACAAATTGACTAATCTAATGAAAGTAGTAAACAGCCCCGGGAAGAGGGCCCGATGCAATGCGCACTCGATTCCGCTCGGAAAGTCACTGCCATGCACAAGTTGCCTCTGCATTGACTGTTCTGCTTCTCTGAAAATTGCACGACTCCCAAGGTTGTTTCTCTGAGTGTTGTGGAACACCACCGGCTGAGTGGGATCATCACCGGCCATTTTGAAGTGGTCATCGACCATCCGTTGAGCTCTCAGCCAAATATATTTGGGTCAATCGGCAGTATATATGGTCGGCCGGCCAAAACTTCCTGCGGAAACCTGTTTGACAGCAGCAGAGGGCAGGCAAGGCATGGCAATTCGTTTCAAGCAATGTATGCACCAACCACACTCCTTATCATATTTATGACTCAAAAGAGGATGGGCATCGATTCTCGGGCCACCAATCACGCAATTCCATGCATGATGGCCCAAGGGACCAAGTATGCATTTTGATTTCAAATGCAATGCACACTCACAAACAAAAGACCCAATCCCTATCACTACATCAAGGGACAAGACATGCATGCTAGATGGAATGCAACCTAGGCATGCAAACTAGTATGCTATATGGTATGGAGGGAAGCATGCAAACATGCAATGTACACTAGGTACGCAACCTAAGCAATGGAGACTTAACCTCTATCATGGATAGTCAAGAGGCCAAGCATGCATGCCAATGCAATGCAACCTAAGCATGTTAACTAGGCATGCAATACGGCAATGCAAATGAGCATGCAAGAAATGCAAGGCATAGAGCAATGCGACTAACAAGTGTGCAAGGCTAATGTAGGCATTCAAGCATGTAAGCCAACATGTGACTTCATTCAATCATGTGATTTCAAACATGCAACAACTCACCAATATGCTACAATATACAAGGAGAGCATGCAACAAATGAAGAGATGGACTTAAACATGATTTGGGCAGCTCTAATTAGGCCCAAAACAGTGGCCATAGTGCTATGAAATAAGGGCTAAATGACATGCAAACATGCATGCAAATATGGTCCAATTCCTAAGGCAAGCCCAAGGGGGATTGAACTACACTTAATGCAACCACACATGGCATGAATTAAGTGACCAAAACCAGAGTTTTAGCATGCTAAAACAAAGCCAAAAGACCACTTAGATGGCATCTAAATGACTTACACATGGAAGCATACACAATGACCAAACATGGAGCATACAACACAACCTCTTAAAGCATCAAAGGAGCATTAAATGCAAGCATACAAGCATGCTAAGAGGACTGAAATGATGCTATAAGTGGTACCAAACCACTAAAATAAATCAAACAATGCATGCTCAACACTTCACATACTTAAAGCCTACAAGCTAACAATGCAAAGGAGCTATGCAATACGTGTTATGGTTGACCAAAACAACCAAAAACAGGCCTTAAACATGGCAAAACAAGTACGAAAGCTTCACAAAGCTAGGCCAAAAGCATGCTTGAACAAGGGTTAAAACCTAGATGCATGTTAAGGCTACAATATGGCATTACAAGGCCTGTATGCTAAGCAAGCATGGTGTACCAAAACCAACTAAAAAAAGAGGCATATTATGACATAATAAGCATGAAAATCAGCTAAGGCATGGCCAACACACACTTAGACTAGATGCTCACTAAAGAGGCAAAAATGACCCTTTTCAAGGACAACAAGGAGAAGGGGTGGCCCTCTCCTTCCTAGGACCTCAAGGCACCATCCTTACCTCTGAAATTTCTCAAGATTTTAGTGGTGAGGAGGTCCAAATACAATGGTCCCGGAGCTCAACCGAAATGGCACAAAACAAGGGCCAAACAAGCCTTAAGAGGGGTCAAACAACCCCAAAGCTTAAAACACCCTTAACAAACTATTTAGAGCACTAAAAATCAGAATTTTTATATGTTATACACAAAGCTCAAAAACAGATGCAAGGTAGGCAAAAATGCAATGCAAAAATGAAAAATAAAGGGACAAGTTTCTTACCCTTGTAGACCCTCTTCACCAATGGTGAACCAGCTGGTTCTTCAAGCTCAAACCAGCTCCACAACTCCAAAAACAACCCTCAAGGGCCTCGGCTCCAAGAAAATGTGTGATGGTGGGTGTTTGTGTGCAAAACTAAGACAAAACACACACAATACACAAGAGAGAGAGAGATATAGAGATGGAGGATATATGAACCCTAACCCTAAAACTCAACACCCTCTGAAAATATTGTCTAAATTGTCTAACCCCTGTACAAGAGAGAAGAGGCCTCTCTTTTGTAGACAAATGGCCTTGTAAAGCTTCCAAAGGAAGCTAACAAGAGGGCAATCCCTCCATACACGTGTATGGAGGGGGTGAAAGTGTATGCCAGCTGCACAAAAATATCTGCAAAAGAAGATGCACAGTAGTCGGCCGGCCAAAAATGCAATTGACCAAAAAAACATAGCTGGCCGGCCATCTATAGTGCCGGTCGGCCAAACATTTGGCCGGTGGAAGCAAAACACAGCCGGTGGCCTCAAGCCATGGCTGGTGATGTGTGGGGATGGCCCACAAGCCATTCCCTACCCCTCCAAGGCAAAACACAAGTGTTTGGTGCAAAACTAAATACAAAACAGTCGAGTCGAGGGATCCTAAGGCCAAGCGCGCATCCGAGACCTCCGGGAACTCAAGACGAACACAAACAAGGATGATCACCGGGTGTTCAAGCGGTGACGTCCAAGTCTTGCGGACGGTCAAAAATGGGGTGTCTACACACCCCAATATAGGTTTCCAACTTCAGGACATTTACCCTTTCTAAAATATCACTTCGAAGCCTACCTTCAAAATGTCTCGCTTTCTTGTAGTCGGTATCGATCACATGTGGTGCAAACCTGGCCAACTTAGTGAATTTGACCTCATACCCAGCTACTGTCATGCTGTCTTGTTTAAGTTCCATGAACTCCGATACTTTCCTGTCACGGATACATTGAGGGAAGTACTTATCATAGAAAACTTCCAGGAATTTCGCAATGTCTATATGATTTTCACGCATTAACATCCACCATCTTCTTGCTTCGTTTTCTAGCATAAAAGTGGCCAGAAGTACTTTCTGCGTCTCTGAACAAGGAAACACCTGAAACAGCTTTTCAATGCCGAGAGCCCATGCCTTGGCCTTTAACGGATCTAATCCCCCATGGAACTGTGGTGGTTTCATTTTCTTAAACTCTTTGGTGAGAGCTATTATTTGGTCATCATTCTGTAAGTCTGGCATGGGTGGTGCCGGAGGTGGAGGTTGTGGTTGCTGCCACTGTTGTTGTTGCCTCAATGCTTCTGCCATGTCCTGAATCAATCTTTCCATCATATCCATTCTGGCAGTAGAGGACTCCTCTATTTCATCACCTCTTATTCTCACCATCTGATTAGACTTGCATTATTCTCTATGCAAAAGTTTCACAAGTATGCATATACTAAAGAGCATACATATTCACATAATTCGCAATGCAAGTAAATCACAAACATATAGCACATAATCATTTATTTCAGAGCATTTAAACATAGTCTCGATGTTTACAAATCCCTACTTATCACATGAATGCATCCTAGATCTTTTCTAGATGCTTATTGCTCTTTTGGACAAGTGTGTGAGTTATTAATTCATGCTCTAACACCACTCTGTCATGACCCGAACCCGCCCCTATAGGTTAAGGACATAACTGGTCAGTAATCAAGGGATTACCTACGACTTCAAACCAAACAAGACATATCTCATCAGAGTAAAGGGGCCAAATGGAAGCAAATTTAAAACTTTGTCCATAGAGCTGTGCTTATATGCACATCATAACATTTCACATAAGTATTCGTTAATAACTCACATCGAAAGGGAAGTTAATATATAAGGTTTACATAATAGGATTATTCAAGTCATAGTCAGCCAATCAAAACTATATCCAACCGTAATCCAAAGTTCTCGCCAACATGACAAAATATAACGAAATAGCAAAAGGGCGAAAACAAGTCTCGTGCGTGAGACGTATGGGTTGACTCTTCAAAACCTTGACTATTTCACACAAACTTCACTGAGGCTGGGTTTAGACCTCCCTTGGCTCACCTACAGATACATGAATGAGCGTGAGCGAAAGCCCAGTGAATAATATCAAATAAAGAAGGTACACAAACGGTATTTACAACAACATACATCAGATGCCCATGGGCCTAATTCATATTTCTATCTAGTATATATATATATAGGTCAAGTGACTGCGGTCCCAAACACATCAAACGGCCTCGGGCCCAATTCATTCATATTCGACGGCCTTTGGCCCAATCGTTCCTGTCCGACGGCCTTTGGCCCATTCATTCGTGTCAAACGGCCTTTGGCCCATTCATTCATGTCAAACGGCCTTTGACCCATTTATTCATTCATGTCAAACGGCCTTCGGCCCATTTATTCATTCGTGTCAAATGGCCTTCGCCCCATTTATTCATTCATGTCAAACGGCTTTTAGCCTAATCTTTCATATCAAACGGCCTTCGGCCCAATCATTCATGTCAAACGGCCTTTGGCCCAACATTCATGCATGTCAAACGGCCTCTGGCCCAACCAATTGTACCCAATGACCTTTGGCCTAACCATATGGAATAACAAACATTTGTCCACAATTCAAATTAACAACTTATAAGACTTATATGGGAATAAGCAATTGGACAAATAACATTTTTCAAAATATCTTTACTAAGATATTACTCACAGTGTTCTGCCGACGGATTTGCCCTGGAACTCGACCCTACACATTTCATGAACACAATGGGTCACAAACAATTCAATCCGTTCTTAATTTATACATCCCTTTTAGGCTTCTTTCTTATCCTTTTAACTCATTTATGATGCTCAATGCATGCCTAAGAGTGCTTAGAAATGAAAGAGAACGGAAAATGAAACACATAACTCCTTTACAAAATTTCTTAAACAGGGGTCCTCGCTCAAGTGTGGGTTCCGCCGCTCGAGCGGACCCTTATGGTCTGCAAAAGTACTGGTTGCCTCATTTTTATACTCGAGCGTGAATTCGGATGCTCGAGCTGAAGGTCACACTACATGGCTCCTCGCTCGAGCGTGAATATCCCCGCTCGAGCGGACATCAATGTCTGCAAAAGTTCTGGGAGCTTGCATTTCACGCTTGAGCGAACATGCCAAATTTTGGGTTTTCCAGAACTGTTCTTGAAGATCAATTTTGATGTTCAAAGGTTCCAAACTCATGATTTCGGTTCAAAAACATGTAAACACATTATATTACATGAGAATATAAAAGTATGACACCAAATTGTTCAAAATCATCATCTAATTCTCAAATAACCCTCATTTCTTTTGTATGATCAAAATTCACGCATTCAAACTTCATACCAAATTTATATCTCTATCAATTCAACATGCATGTTAGTCTTTGACCGCAATTCCATTTCAAATAGCACCAATGATGGTTACATGCTAAATTATGTAATTTCATAGCAATTCTCTTCATGCATGAACACATGGACTTCAATCTCAACTTAATCAATTCAATTCACAAAATCACAACTCAAACTCATGAATTAAGGGTTAATTACTCACCTAGGAGCTCAAATCTTCCAAATTATGGTTAATTCTTGAGTTTATCTTCAAGATTCCCAAGTTTCTTGATCAAACCTTCAATTGCCTACACTCTCTCTCTCTCTAAATTTGGTTCTCTCACTTTCTAGAGAGCTAATTTCATCCAAATGAATTAAAAGAGAGGAATTAAGTGTGAATGAGCCTATTTATAGGCTCTCTTAATCAAATTACTTAAATTAAGTCATGGTGCTTTAATTAGTCATTCTGAATCTGATTATTTTGATCCGAATCAATTTTCAATTAAATTTCACCATAGGCTCTAAAAATCATGCCAATCATAATGGCGTAGTCAATTTTGGCTTCTGTGGCCGATAAGGCCTTCAATTTAAATTCTAGAGCAGTTAAATCAAACGGATTTTCCTACGGTGAACAGATAGAAATTCAAAACCATATATATTCATATAAATGGCACTCAAAATCACAATCACAATTAAGATTAATTAGCATAATACGGACCAAGGTTATCACAGACGGCCCTCCAACCGTTCTGACCATGGTTGACCTGGAGACTTCCTCTAGAGGGCTCCCCAGAGATGCGCGAGATATGTGCGCAAGGAGCACTAACCACATACAAAGTCCAAATGGACATCGGTGGCAAAGAGAGTCACATGCCCAGCGCTTGGAACACAAGCTGAAAGACCAAGACATCATCATTCGGAGGATGGCGGCGGAGATGGAGGCGCTAAAGCAGCAAGTCAAAGGGAAAAGTGTTGCTCGAGTAAGTAACCACAGTGAGCGCACCCAATCTCGTTGCTCAGGCAACCATAACCAACGAAGGACACATTCTCTTTCCATTACCAAAAGCTATGGGGTTGGAGACTTTGACTCGCCAGTGGAGAAGTCATGCACGTGAGATAGCAGCTACCGTCTCTCACGTCCGTCGACAACGTCGAGATACTCTTACTTTGCCCGTGGAGGGCTTGAGGGACATTTTGCAAGAACAAGCGCGCCGACAGAAGGCGCAAAGGGTGTCGGCATTGCAGCAGTTGTCCCACGGAGGTTGCGTCGGTGAAAAAGTCGTAATGCTGCCACCACGCCCAACTGTACATGTCCCTTTGGACAAAAACTTGGCGAGGCTAAGCGCCACCCCTTTCTCCCTTGAGATAGAAACCACGTCGCTCCATGCAGGCTTCCACCAGCCCAAGTTTATGGTCTATGACGGAAAGACCGACCTGTACATGCATGTGAACCACTTCCGACAGGTCATGGTTGGCTATAAGCGAAATGACGCACTTACGTGCCTTATTTTCCCTTCAAGTTTGGGTGAGTTGGGCCTAAAATGGTTTGAGAGATTGCCGGAGGAAAGTATTATAAGGTGCCAGTAGTTGGCGGAAGCGTTCGTGACTCTATTCAAAACTAACACCCGAACACCCAAAAAGGTCGACCACCTTCTGAGCATCAAGATGGAACCTAGCGACTCACTCACGACGTACAACGCCAAGTATTGGAAAACCTTCAATGAGATTCTTGATTACTCGGCCAACCTGGCGATCACACAGTACAAGCGCGGTCTCTCAGTCAGACATAGGTTGCGAGACTCGCTCACCATGAATAAGCCAGCAACCATGGAGCTGTTGATGCAACGCATTAACGAGCACATCCGAGTTGAAGATGATGCCGTTACAGCTACCATGAAGGTGAATCCAGTGGCAGCAGACAAAAAGATGGCTGAAAAGGTTTACGCAGTTGGACAGGTGGCAAACCGTCCAAATAACTGCGAAAAAAAATCAAATTGCGATACTAACTGCAGCAATCAGGGTAAGGGTCGTCGCAACGACCAAACTGATTACCCCCATAATGCCGCGAAAGATGCAAAGAGAAAGTTGAATGCATGAACTGACATTACCACGGTTTTCAAAATCCCGATCTATTGCATACTTAGTGTGATCCGTGATGAGGCATACGTTCGGTGGCTAGCTAAGTTAGGCGACGCGCAACGAGGCTTTAATTCGACTTATCATTCTACCTACCATGACAAGTACGGGTACCGCACAAAAGAATGTGCCCCTTTGAAGCAGCATTTGGAAGAGTTGGTGGCGGTCGGCCACCTGGACCGTTACATTAATGGAGGCGTCAAGGTCTCGGCCCATGCTCAAGTCGAGCCAAATGGCTTGGCCCCTTTGGAAGCACCCCCCCAAGGTGTAATTAATATGATCCATGTGATCGTCGAGCCGGTGCGGATATGTGAGCTCTGGGGGATGATCAAGAATGCGGAGCATATGAGGGAGGTCCTGTTTGTCTAACTTACCATCAAGAAGGACAAAACTGAGGTGAAGGATATAATTAGCTTTTCTAGCTGAGATCTTGACTGCATTCAAACGCCACATAATGATAAGTTGGTGGTCACACTTCGTGTGAAGGACTTTGACATTAGGCGCATTTTGATCGACCAGGGTAGTTCGATCGAAATAATGTATTATAACACCTTCAAGCAACTCAAGCTCAACGACAAAGACTTGACCTTAGTGACCTCGCCACTGGTCGGTTTCAATTTGCAACCACAGTGGCCGCTAGTTAAGATCATCCTACCAGTCCAAGTGGGGTTTATTGTCAAGCAAGTGGAATTTTGGGTATTGAAGGTGCCCTCCACATATAATTTGATCCTAGGTAGAGGATGGTTTCATGCCATACAAGTGGTGGTATCGACTTACCACCATGTCATGAGGTTCCCCTCCCCTACCGGGATAATTGAAGAAGTTTAGGGTGATCAAGTTATGGCCAAGCAATGTTTCGTGGCCATAAACGGAAGCCGGGCTGCCAAAGGCTTCATACAAATGATTAAAGGACTGGAAGATCAAAGTGTCCTGGACGATGTAGGCACCAAGGCCGAAGAGAAGGCTGTTGAAGACTTAGTGGAGGTAATGATAAATGAGAATGATCCTGAGAAGTTCTTTATGTTGGGATCCAGCCTGACCGCCCAACAACGGTTGGAGATGGTCAATTTCTTAGTGACAAACATCAAAGTGTTTGCATGGATGCCTTATGACAGGCCTGGTGTCGATTCAAGCTTCATTTTCCCTCAATTCATTGTTTTCCCCGATCTCCGGTCGGTCATTTAAAGAACACGGAGATCGATGCTTTATCACGTCGAGGTGGTGGCGGAGGAGGTGAAGAACCTACTTGAAGCAAGAGCTATTCGGGAGGTGCACTACCCTCCATTGGTCTCCAACATGGTAGTTGTGCCAAAGAAGTATAGGAAATGACGAGTTTGTGTAGATTATAAGATGGTCAACCGAGCTCGCCCAAAATACAGCTTTCCCTTACCTCGGATTGACCAATTAGTAGACCTCACAACCGGTGGCTGAGTTTCCTGGACATCTACCATGGCTACTACCAAATCGCGATGCATGAGCCTGACCAAGAAGTTACTTCATTCACGGCCCCAAGGGAGTTGTTTTGCTATGGAGTTATGCCCTTCGGGCTAAAGAATGCCGGAGTAACTTTTCAAAGGATGGTCACGAAGATATTCGCTTCCTTGCTTGGCCGAACGATGGAAGCCTATATTAACGACATGGTCGTGAAGAGTAACTGTGAGACTGACCATTTAGCCTACTAGGTAGAGATGTTCGCTATTCTCAAGCAACACAAGTTGCGTCTGAACATATCGAAGTACGCCTTCGACATGCGGTCGGGGAAGTTCTTGGGTTCTTTGGTCACCAACCGTGGGATTGAAACGGATCTCTCTTAAATCAAAGCCATACAAGAATTGAAACAGCCCAACTCAGCAAAGGACATACAACATCTTTCCAGGATGGCAGCAGCGATTAATTGATTTATAAGTCGGTCATCAGATCGTAACCACCTTTTCTTCTGATCCTTGAAGTCAAAGTTTTAATGGGACGAAGAATGCAACAAGGCATTGGCCAAACTCAAGACATACCTGTCTTCCGCTCCACTTCTTGTCACACCAAAGTGGGGCGAAGAGCTCTACCTCTATCTGGCCATTTCCCAACATGCGGTCAGTGCGGTATTGGTAAAAGCAGAAGGAATATAACACCAGTCGATCTTCTACGTAAGCAAAACCCTGCTCCTGGTGTTAGTCAAGATACCTGTCGCTCGAGAAACTTACCTTAGCACTAATGATGGCCTCAAGGAAGTTGGCACATTATTTTCATGCTCACATGATCGTGGTGCTGACCGAGTTTCCTTTGAAAGCCTTATTCGAGCGAGCAGACTTCTCCGATTGAATCTTAAAGTGGATGGTCGAGTTGGGGTAGTTTGACATCAAGTTTCAGTCAAGGACCGCCATCATGGCCCAAGTTTTGGCCGACTTCGTTGTAGAATTTTCGTCGGGAACTCACCCAGTTTGTCTGATAGACCTTACTGATGCAACCAGGTTGAGGGGGTGGGCATTGCGAAACTTAAACAGCCAACTCCCAATCCAGTCCAAGCCAATCCTGTCGACAAGTCGAACATGGAGGGCGACGCAGAAGTTGCGCGCCCAACTATAAACCCATCATTTGACGACCCATCTCAATCTAACAATGCACTAATGGATTTGGGAATAACAGGACAACATATTGGATCCAACACCGCATCGCTAGGGGAGATAAAGGCATGCAAGTTGCAATCGTCGATGGCGAGCTTAGCGCGGAAATAGTCGAGCAGCCGAGTAACTCAAAACACTTGAACCTTTAAAAGTTCCAAGATCCAGCAGAATGTTAGAAGCTCGGCGAAATGTGGAAACTTTTCGTCGATGGCGTTTCAAACAGACATGGAGCCGAGCTTGGCATTGTCTTGATCTCACTAGACGGGCTAACCATCGAACATTCCATCGCACTTGGGTTCCCCGTATCCAATAATGAGGTTGAATATAAAGTGCTGCTAGCTGGCCTGAAAAGCGTGCACCAACTACAAGCATCCTAGCTAATAGTCTACAGCGACTCCCAACTCGTTGTAAACCAAGTGTCTAGGGAATACGAAACCAAAGATGGTAGAATGGACAAATATCAAACTTTGGTGATAGAGCAGATCAAAAAATTTCAAGCCATACGAGTTCAAAAAATCAGCTGAGAAGATAACAGCCGAGCAGATGAGTTGGTTGGTTTGGCTTCTATGGCAGACCATCAACCCCCAGCCCCTTCCTGATCAAATTCCTCCCAAGACCCAGCATAGAAGACTCAGTGCAAACGAAAGTTCTCTGTGCCGAGCTAGATCATTCTTGGATGGGCCCCATTATCCTTTTTCTTGAAAGAACGAATCTTGCCAACCAACAAGAAAAAAGCAAAAAAAGTCCAGGTGAAATCTGAGCGGTGTTAGCTCTCTCCATCCAACACGTTGTATAAGAAGTCATTTACCGGTCCATACCTCAAGTGCATTCATCCAAGCAAAGTTGGCACTTTTCTTTTCTAGATCTATGAAGGGATGTGTGAGAGTTACATCGGCGGAAGATTTCTCGCCTATCGCGCTATCTCGCAAGGATACTAGTGTCGTGCATGCTGGTAGATGCACAGAAATATGTAAGAAAATGAAAGAAATGCCAAAAATTTGCCCACCAAATTCATCAGCTGACCAGGGAGCTTCTTCCTCTCATAAGTCTTTGGCCATTTGCAATGTGAGGACTTGACATAGTAGGACCACTCCCAACCGCACCGGGCAACCGCAAGTTTTTCAAAGTAGCGACAGACTACTTCACCAAACGGGTCAAAACCGAACCCCTAGCAACAATCAAAGAAAAGGATGTGAAAAGGTTTGTCTGGTAGAATGTAATAACGCAATTTGGAGTCCGCAAGGCTCTAATCTCCAACAATGGCACCCAATTTGATGGAAAGTTGTTTAGAGGATTTTGCGAAGAGATGAAGATAGAGTTCTACAACTCGACAACAGCCTATCCTCAATCAAATGGTCAAACAGAAGCATCGAACAAGACCATTCTGGATGGATTGAAGAAAATGCTGGAAAAGCCAAAGGAAAATGGACCGAAGAGCTTCCAAATGTCCTCTGGGCCTACCAAACTACGCTAATACGCTCAACCAGGGAGACGCCTTTCGTTTTAGCATATGGCATGGAAGTTGTCATCCCATTAGAGATCGGCATGCCCACCATTCGCAGCAAAAATTTTAAGCCAGACTTAAATGCCGAAGCCATCACCCTAGAGTTGGACCTTGTAGAAGAACGCCGAGAAAAGGCACTGATCTATGTCGTATCATATCAACAAGAATTGTCTAGGAAGTATAACAAAACAGTTCACCCTAGACAATTCAAGATTGAGGATTGAGTTTTGAGGAAGGTGATGGGCAACACTCTAATATCGGGTGAAGGGAAGCTAGGGAAAAACTGGGACGGGCTTTACAAGATAACTGGTCTGGCGGGTAGAGGGGCATACCATCTAGACGACTTGGAAGGCAAAGCAATACCCCAACCATGGAATGCAGCTAATTTGAAGTTGTATTATTTTTAACTTCAATCTATAATGTAATTTTTTTATGGAGGACAGACATACTCCTTCATTTTCCAATGTAATTCTTTTAGTCGTCTCAAGACTTTGTGGAATCTCTATACCATTTTGCATACGATGAAAATGAATTGCTATACTTAGAAAATCTGTTATATTACTAGGTTGCAGTGCATAAGGGGTATTTAACTCCAAGCCGAGGTGACTTTACCCAATTGAAAGAGTTGATGAATTGTTCAACTCTTGTCTCTTAGCCGAGGTGTTTTTCCTGGCTAAACGAGTTGATGACTTGTTCAACTTTGAGTTTTTAGCTGAGGTGTTTTGCCTGGCTAAATGAGTTGATAACTTGTTCAACTTCGAGTTTTTAGCCGAGGTGTTTTACTTGGCTAAATGAGCTGATGACTTGTTCAACTCTGAGTTTTTAGCCGTGGTGTTTTACCCTGCTAAACGAGCTGATGACTTGTTCAACTCTGAGTTTTTAGCCAAGGTATTTTGCCCGGCTAAATGAGTTGATAACTTGTTCAACTCCAAGTTTTTAGCCGAGGTGTTTTACCCAGCTAAATGAGCTGATGACTTGTTCAACTCTGAGTTTTTAGCCGAGGTGTTTTACCCGGCTAAACGAGCTGATGACTTGTTCAACTCTGAGTTTTTAGCCGAGGTATTTTGCTTGGCTAAATGAGTTGATGATTTGTTCAATACCAAATTTTAAATCGAGATGTTTTGTCTGGCTAAAAGAGTTGATGACTTATTCAACTCCAAATTTTTAACCGAGGTGTTTTGCCAAAGTGTTTTACTCAGTCAAGCAGATTGATTACTTCTTCAACTCCAAGTTCTTAGCCGAGATGTTTTTCTCAACTAAAGGAGTTGATGACTAGTTCAACTCTAAGTATTTAGCCGAGATGTTTTGCCTGGTTAAATGAATATATACTTTGTTCAAAAATATTGTATAGTTGCAAAGAAGGCACACAATATGATTGCAAATGACAAAAGTTGTAAAAATTTTCATTCTTTGAGAATTTCAGTACAAGAGGAGGGGTCGGTAGCCCCACTACAAAAGGTTCCAAATAAAAACGAGAAAAAACTACAAAGCTGAATTAAGGAATGAGGGAGTGATCAGCAAAGGCATCCCCAACTCCGGCGCCGGTCTCATCCAGATCGACCACAGCAACCGCGTTGCCGCGCTCCTTCTGGCCAGCCTCATCTCGACCGCCTCCTTTCTCGACCTCTTCCTCGATTTCTTCCACGGCCTCTTCCTTAGCCTTCTCTTGCAACGAGTTGAAGACGTCGTTTGCATAAGGCACCGTGTAGATCGGCAGGAAGGTGGGAGAATGAGTGGTCAAGACCTCAGAATCAGATCCTTGGTCTAATTTTTCATAGGCTGCCTTCTAACCAGACTTAAAGAAGATGTCCTTGGTGGCTTCAACCTGTTTGATGTAGCTCACCTCAGCCTCCTTGAAGCTAAGATTATTGGCCTCATCCACATCTTTTTGCCTTGCCTTTTTCAACTCTTCCAACTCAGTACGGAGCCCGTCTCTCTCTTGCTCAGCATTACCGAGCAGTCTGGCATTATTTGCATTGGCAATCTCTAGCCCGGAAGTCTTCTTTCCAACGGTGGTGGCCTCATAGCTTAACTCAAAGTGTATAGACAAATAAGCTTGATTTAGCGAGGACTGCTCGTCTCTCTCTTAGCAATTCTTTCCTAACTTATCCCAAACTAATTTTCTCCTCTCCTTTCCTCTCTTCTTCAACTCCAAACCCCTAAACAAAGTGTTTTGAAGGATTTGCCTCTCTCCTTTCCGAAGAAACTGAACATTTGCCCTGCACACCTTTCTCCACCAAGTAAAACATCAGTAACGCCCAAGTCTTATGGGCTGTAAAAAATGGGGTGTCTACAGTGGGGCGAAGAGATCTACCTCTATCTGGCCATTTCCCAACATGCGGTCAGCGCGGTATTGGTAAAAGCAGAAGGAATATAACACCAGTCGATCTTCTACGTAAGCAAAACCCTGCTCCCGGCATCAGTCAAGATACCTGCCGCTTGAGAAACTCACCTTAGCACTAATGATGGCCTCAAGAAAGTTGGCACATTATTTTCATGCTCACATGATCGTGGTGCTGATCGAGTTTCCTTTGAAAGTCCTATTCGAGCGAGCAGACTTCTCCGATTGAATCTTAAAGTGGATGGTCGAGTTGGGGCAGTTTGACATCAAGTTTCAGTCAAGGACTGCCATCATGGCCCAAGTTTTGGCCGACTTCGTTGTAGAATTTTCATCGGGAACTCACCCAGTTTGTCTGATGGACCTTACTGATGCAACCAGGTTGAGGGGGTGGGCATTGCGAAACTTAAACAGCCAACTCCCAATCTAGTCCAAGCCAATCCTGTCGACAAGTCGAACATGGAGGGCGACGCAGAAGTTGCGCGCCCAACTATAGACCCATCATTTGACGACCCATCTCAACCTAACAATGCACTGATGGATTTGGGAATAACAGGACAACATATTGGATCCAACACCGCATCGCTAGGGGAGATAAAGGCATGCAAGTTGCAATCGTCGATGGCGAGCTTAGCGCGAAAATAGTCGAACAGCCGAGTAACTCAAAACACTTGAACCTTTAAAAGTTCCAAGATCTTGCAGAATGTTAGAAGCTCGGCGAAATGTGGAAACTTTTCGTCGATGGCGTTTCAAACAGACATGAAGCCGAGCTTGGCATTGTCTTGATCTCACTAGACGGGCTAACCATCGAACATTCCATCGCACTTGGGTTCCTCGTATCCAATAATGAGGTTGAATATAAAGTGCTGCTAGTTGGCCTGAAAAGCGCGCTCCAACTACAAGCATCCGAGCTAATAGTCTACAGCGACTCCCAACTCGTTGTAAACCAAGTGTCTGGGGAATACGAAACCAAAGATGGTAGAATGGACAAACATCAAACTTTGGTGATAGAGTAGATCAAAAAATTTCAAGCCATACGAGTTCAAAAAATCGGCTGAGAAGATAACAGTCGAGCAGATGAGTTGGTTGGTTTGGCTTCTATGGCAGACAAATCAACCCCCAGCCCCTTCCTGATCAAATTCCTCCCAAGACCCAGCATAGAAGACTCAGTGCAAACGAAAGTTCTCTGTGCCGAGCTAGATCCTTCTTGGATGGACCCCATTATCCTTTTTCTTGAAAGAACGAATCTTGCCAACCGACATGAAAAAAGCAAAAAAATCCAGGTGAAATTTGAGCGGTGTTGGCTCTCTCCATCCAATATGTTGTATAAGAAGTCATTCACCGGTCCATACCTCAAGTGCATTCATCCAAGCAAAGTTGGTGCTTTTCTTTTCTAGATCTATGATGGGATGTGTGAGAGTTACATCGGCAGAAGATTTCTCGCCTATCGCGCTATCTCGCAAGGATACTGGTGTCGTGCATGTTGGTAGATGCACAGAAATATGTATGAAAATGAAAGAAATGCCAAAAAATTTGCCCACCAAATTCATCAGTCGACCAGGGAGCTTCTTCCTCTCATAAGTCTTTGGCCATTTGCAATGTGAGGACTTGACATAGTAGGACCACTCCTAACCGCACCGGGCAACCGCAAGTTTTTCAAAGAATGCAATTTGGAGTTCGCAAGGCTCTAATCTCCAACAATGGCACCCAATTTGATGGAAAGTTGTTCAGAGGATTTTGCGAAGAGCTGAAGATAGAGTTCTGCAACTCGACAACGGCCTATCCTCAATCAAATGGTCAAACAGAAGCATCGAACAAGACCATTGTGGATGGGTTGAAGAAAATGCTGGAAAGGCCAAAGGAAAATGGACCGAAGAGCTTCCAAATGTCCTCTGGGCCTACCGAACTACGCCAATACGCTCAACCAGGGAGACGCCTTTCGCTTTGGCATATGGCATGGAAGTTGTCATCCCATTAGAGATCGGCATGCCCACCATTCGCAGCAAAAATTTTAAGCCAGACTTAAATGCCGAAGCCATCACCCTAGAGTTGGACCTTGTAGAAGAACGCCGAGAAAAGGCACTGATCTATGTCGTATCATATCAACAAGAATTGTCTAGGAAGTATAACAAAACAGTTCACCCTAGACAATTCAAGGTTGAGGATTGAGTTTTGAGGAAGGTGATGGGCAACACTCTAGTATCGGGTGAAGGGAAGCTAGGGACAAACTGGGAAGGGCTTTACAAGATAACCGGTCTGGCGGGTAGAGGGGCATACCATCTAGACGACTTGGAAGGCAAAGCAATACCCCAGCCATGGAATGCAGCTAATTTGAAGTTGTATTATTTTTAACTTCAATCTATAATGTAATTTTTTATGGAGGACAGACATACCCCTTCATTTTCCAATGTAATTCTTTTAGTCGTCTCAAGACTTTGTGGAATCTCTATACCCTTTTCCATATGATGAAAATGAATTGCTATACTTAGAAAATCTGTTATATTACTAGGTTGCAGTGCATAAGGGGTATTTAACTCCAAGCCGAGGTGACTTTACCCGATTGAAAGAGTTGATGAATTGTTCAACTCTTGTCTCTTAGTCGAGGTGTTTTTCCTGGCTAAACGAGTTGATGACTTGTTCAACTTTGAGTTTTTAGCTGAGGTGTTTTGCCTGGCTAAATGAGTTGATAACTTGTTCAACTCCGAGTTTTTAGCCGAGGTGTTTTACTCGGCTAAATGAGCTGATGACTTGTTCAACTCTGAGTTTTTAGCCGAGGTGTTTTACCCGGCTAAACGAGCTGATGACTTGTTCAACTCTGAGTTTTTAGCCGAGGTATTTTGCCCGGCTAAATGAGTTGATAACTTGTTCAACTTCGAGTTTTTAGCCGAGGTGTTTTACCCGGCTAAATGAGCTGATGACTTGTTCAACTCCGAGTTTTTAGCCGAGGTGTTTTACCCGGCTAAACGAGCTGATGACTTGTTCAACTCTGAGTTTTTAGTTGAGGTATTTTTCCTGGATAAATGAGTTGATGATTTGTTCAATACCAAATTTTAAACCGAGATGTTTTGTCTGGTTAAAAGAGTTGATGACTTATTCAACTCCAAAATTTTAACCGAGGTGTTTTGCCAAAGTGTTTTACTCAGTCAAACAGATTGATTACTTCTTCAACTCCAAGTTCTTAGCCGAGATGTTTTGCTCAACTAAAGGAGTTGATGACTAGTTCAACTCTAAGTATTTAGCCAAGATGTTTTGCCTGGTTAAATGAATATATACTTTGTTCAAAAATATTGTATAGTTGCAAAGAAGGCACACAATATGATTGCAAATGACAAAAGTTGTAAAAATTTTCATTCTTTGAGAATTTCAGTACAAGAGGTCGGTAGCCCTGCTACAAAAGGTTCCAAATAAAAATGAGAAAAAACTACAAAGCTGAATTAAGGAATGAGGGAGAGATCAGCAAAGGCATCCCCAACTCCGGCGCCGGTCTCGTCCAGATCGACCACAACAACTGCGTTGCCGCGCTCCTTCTGGCCAGCCTCATCTCGACCGCCTCCTTTCTCGACCTCTTCCTCGATTTCTTCCACGACCTCTTCCTTAGCCTCCTCATGCAACGAGTTGAAGATGTCGTTTGCATAAGGCACCATGTAGATCGACAGGAAGGTGGGAGAATGAGTGGTCAAGACCTCGGAATCAGATCCTTGGTCTAATTTTTCATAGGCTGCCTTCTAACCAGACTTAAAGAAGATGTCCTTGGTGGCTTCAACCCGTTTGATGTAGCTCACCTCAGCCTCCTTGAAGCCGAGATTATTGGCCTCATCCACATCTTTTTGCCTTGCCTTTTTCAACTCTTCCAACTCAGTACGGAGTCCGTCTCTCTCTTGCTCAGCATTATCGAGCAGTCTGGCATTATTTGCGTTGGCAATCTCTAGGGAGGACTTGGACCGCCCCAGCTCGGTCTCCAGGTGTTTGACAGCATTAGAGACGTCAGTCACCTTCTGCTAGAGCTTATGAATTTGATCCATGACAAAATGTTATTTTTGAATAGCCTGTAAGAAATCAAAGTAAAGTTAGCTCAAACAAAAAATCAACCGAAGAAACACTTAGAAAAAATTCTTAAACTCTTACCCTGGTTATAGATTTGATCGCGGACTTCACAAGCCGGGTGTCAAGTACTTGGTCACTGCCGATTAAGTCACTCGGCAGAAGTAATGCATTTGACAGATCATAGGCCAGGAGGTGCTCCTTATCTCATTTAACCAAAGAATTGACTGGGATGTCCTTACCCTAGTGTTTTAACTCTGGTCTCCACGGAGGTGTCGGCTCAGTATCCTACGCCGGCTGCTCGGTGTTCGACTCGTCCACAAACTCGGCTGATGGATCAGTGGAGTGAATCCTTTTGCTAGCTCGGCGCGTCTCTTTGCTGGCTTGTGCTGCGGTGGTGAAGGCCAGAGAAATCACGGTCCCAAATATTTGACTGGTAGAAGGGGCAGAAGGAGGGTTTTTCGGCATCTCGGTGGATGTGACAGTGATGAGGTTCTTTATTCGGCTTCGCTTTGCCATTTCTTGTTCTTCGGTTAACCAGATTAGGGGCACGTCTGGAAGTGTTGGATCTGGTGGTGGGGATGGCGCCTGCAGAAAGTTCGTGACTCAGTTTTTCCGGGGTGCTAAGTATCAGTGGCTCGACACGTAATCGAGGAGATCGTGGCAATCTTGGTCACGGTATCTTAGCGCGACTCTGATTGTAGCGTAGTTGGGGTTGGGATAATTTTCTTCCAAGGCTTCAGTGGTTGTAAGAATAAAGAAATTAGTGTAGAATAATAAAAATAAATAACCTGACCGGTCAGAGAGCGTGGCTGTAGACACCCCATTTTTGACCGTCCTCAAGACTTGGACGTCACCGTTTGAACACTCGGTGATCATCCATGATCGTGTTCGTTCAAAGTTCCCGGAGGTCTCGGCTCGCGCGCCCTGCCTCAGGATCTCCGAACTTGACCGTTTAGTGTCTGGTTTTGCACCGAACACTTGTGTTTTGCCTTGGAAGGGCAGGGAATGCCTTATGAGGCATCCCCACACACCACCGGCAGTGGCTGGAGGCCACCGGATGGTCTTTTTCTTCCATCGGCACTTTTGTTTGCCGGTCGGCACACTTTATTGCCGGTCGGCATAATATGTTGCCGGTCGGCACTGTTTTTTGCCGAAATGACTTTTTTGGGCAGCCGACCACTGTTCATCCACTTTATGGAGATATTTTGTGCCAGCTGTGATAGCTGGCACCAACTCTTCCCCCCTCCATACACGTGTATGGAGGGATCTCCCTCTAAGCAAGCTTGTTGAATAAGCTTTGCAAGAGGGAGTCTTATAAGAGGAGGGCCTTCCTCTTTGATCTAGGTTAGACTCTTGCAACCAAAAACCAGACCTTGGAGATATAGATACACATTATCTATATACCTCCCTCTCTCTCCTCCTTTGTGTGTGTTTCTTAGCTCAAAAGGTGGTTTTTACCTTACTTTTGCACCATTACACACACCATCACACCTTACTCCGAGATTGAGGGACTTGGGGGGTTGTTTCTTGAGTTTTTGGACTGGTTTTGATCAAAAGAAGAGGGCTAGACCATTTGTTCTTCAAGGGTTCTTCAAGGGTGAGCATCTTGCTTTTTATTCCCCAAACTTGCAATAGTTTTCTACCTATCTTGCTTGCTGTTTTAGCTCTTATGTATAACATGAAAAAGGCTCATATTTTCCTGCTCTAGCACTTTCATTAAGGTCACTTTGTGGTTTGAGTGCAAACTCACCCTTATAGGCCTTGTTTGATCCATTTTGTTGCTCCTTTCATAAGGTTTTGTTCACTTCAGTGTTTTGGTCTTTTGATCATTGAAAATCAGTGTATTTTTAGTGTCAAAAAAGTTGGTTTGAAGTCTTGCATAGGGGAGGGCACCCTCTCCCTTCATGGTTTGTTTCCTTGCTATTGAGCTAAAAGGGTAGCATGTGTGCTTGATGATCTTGGCCTCATTTCAGAATTTTTTTAGCATTTTAGGTCATGTAACAACCTCTGTTTTTGGCCGGATTTATGCCTCCTTGCATGCTTGTAATACTTGCTTTGTATTGCTCTACTTTGCTTAGAAGTACATATCATGATTAGCCATGATTCTTGTGTATTTTGGCTTGTCCCATGAAGCTTTTAGTATTTGTTTTCCCATGCTTAAGTTTGGTGGTTATCCATTTGATCATGCTTGAACATGCTTGTTAGGTCTTGCCTTGTATTTTGGCTTGAAAGCTTTGAGCATCTTGACCTCTAGCATGTATGTTTGTGATTACCCTCATGATTTAACATCATCTAAGGACCACATTTTAGTCCAAGAATCATGCTTGTATGTGTGCATGCATGGCCTCTTTCATGCCTTGAGGATTGTGTCTCTCCATGCCTAGGAATGAGCCTTAGTGCATATGCTTCATGGGAGATACTTTAGCTGCCATATTAGGAGTTTGGGGGTCCTATTTTGCATGCAAAAATTCTTTTTTTACTTGCTTTGATCATGCCATGAGGAGGTCATGTTGGTGGGGTAAGTTGTCCCCCTTTTTGTGCCTTAACTTTGGGACCATAAGTTTTGCTTGTTCACATGAGTTGATTGTCTATCATTTGAGCATTTTTGGTGCTGTTTAGAGGAGAATAAAGGTCTGCACCTTTATCCCTTTTAGGCCCTCTTGCATGCTTGCTTCATGTTTGTTGCATGGTTATTCCCATTAAGCCTTGTAGCATATCAATCCCATGGTCAAATTGGTCCATGTTTGCATCATGTTTGTACCTTGTATGCTTTGGCATCATACATTTTGTCATGTTGGTTTGCATAATGTTTGTTGTGCTTTACCATCTTGGTGCATAGTGCATTTGAGCCTTATGAGCATAACATGCATTGCATTTACTCGGTTTGGGGTGTCAAACCAAGTGGTGGGAATCAAGGACCATTCATACTTTCACAGTGATGTAATGTGCCTCGATTCTCGGTCATCGGGACCTTTGACTCAACTTGATAAGGCCTCGGTTTTCATTTTGTTTGTTGCATGCATCTTCATATCAAAATGGCGAATTCGATCCTTTGACCCGCCATGTACCATTGATGGTTCAAGGATCGAAAGTCATGCTTCCTGAGGTTCAAACAATAAAGAAGTATGACCTTGCTTACATGTGTCCAAGACTCCATGCCATGCACTGTCTGTTCTCTGTTTGCCTGTCAAATTGTCTTCTGCAGGAAGTTTCTGCCGGATCGGCAGAATTTAGTGCCGACCGGCACTATCCGGAGTGCCGATGAATCCAATAAAATGCCGATGGTAATTGTGAAGTGCCGGTGGTAATTCTGTCCGCGGCTGGTGCTCTGCAGGATGCAAGGAACTTGCTCCAGTACTTTGGCAATTTTCAGAAAGACAAAGGCAGTAGTACAAACAGAGGCGGCAAAGACGTACGTAGGTTTTCCGGACGAGACGGATTTCGAGCATGCATCATTCGCGCATCCTGAGGCAGAGGCTGCGGCCACCCTTTTCTTTCCTTCGCCACCTTTTCTCTTTTAAATTAAATTAGATAGATTGTGTAAGTATTATTTGTAATTGGACTTGTATTCATGACTGTGCAGGGTTTCTGTGAGTGTCTTCTCGGGTTTGAGTGAGGGTAAACATGTAATAAGTGTGGGTGAGTGTGTGTATGTCTTCCAACTCTCATTTCTTTCTTCCTTTATTATTACCTGCTTATATGGTAGATTAGGGCCATTTTTGAAGTTAGCATACCTTATGATATGCATGCGTGCATTCATGCATTTGTTGACATGCACCGGGCTCGGTACATCATACTAACCGCATTCGTATTTTCAAATTCCAAAATTGAATACATGAATTAGTTGGTTGCATATCGTATGCCATATTTAGGTTAACCGAGCCTAACTAAAATTGCATCTTGTATGTGTTGCATTAGGCAAAATAACATGAACTAGGACATGCACATTTGCTAACTAGTTTATTGTTTTGGCACGGAGTACAATGTAAGTGGTTATGCTTTAGCATCCAACATGCGTGTGAATGTTGCCATAATAGTATGCTTGCCATGCGGCTAAGTGTTTACATGAGATAAACTGCTTGAATGCCTGTGGGTGGAGGTCAAATTGCTTAAATTGGGATAATGCGTTGAAACTGCAATTTTTTAAGCCCATTAGATGGTGGCAAAACCGTCTTTTCCAAAAACCCACTTGAGGGTTGCAAAATCTATATTTTAGCCTACTTGCGAGTAGCAAACCGTTTTCAAAATAAGTATGAAATGTTTTTTATTCCAATTTGCGCGATTTGGTCTATACTTGTTTGCTGCGCGCATATCATAGTAATTCTAGGCTAACAATCGGTTTAAGAACATATAAAGTTTTCAAAAAATGGATATCACGGTTAGTAGAGGCCGGTCTTCGGACCGGGCGAAAGGGGGTGCTCATAGCTGACCTTCCCCGATCGTACCCAAGCTCCCGAGCCGAGACAACTCCGGTGATGACGGACATGTGGCCTTCGGCACTGAGTCAGGGTTTCCTAAATTCCCTCATTTTAAAATATTTAGGTGGCGACTCTGTATCTGGCAAAGCAGTCCATGTTTGGCACTACTTTTTTCAAAATCTGTTTCTCAAAAGAATTTGCCAGATTTGGACTCTTTGGTTCAGATTAAGAACCGTGACACAAGTCGAGTCCGAACTGTAGTAACCCCAAATGAACAGAACGGGACTAACCCTCCCGGGGCGTTCGGGGGACGTCCACAGTGGCTTACATGATAAACCGAAATTCTTGCTGATATACCAACTGGGCACATCAGCTGTTTCGTAATTCTCGAACACCCAGAAGAAGTCATCATCGTACATGTCCTTGTCTGGTGTGCCAGTTACTAATCATTCTCTACCTGGCCTTATCTTTAAATAATAATTAAACCAATTGGTTGTGCGACCGAGGGTATATTGACGCAAAATCTCGGCTAGCCCTAGGTTCAAACCAAGCCAGTGATTTATCTCGGTGACCCCATTTATTATTCTGTATGTGTTCGTCGAGACTTAAGTTAGTGCTAGCCCGGTTCGCCTGAGGAACTCACAAATTAATGGCTGCACCGGGAAGCGGAGACCTCCCTCAACAATTAACAACACAGTAAAGGGGCATTGATCCAGCCTGCCCCAGAGAGCAATGCCCTCCTCACGAAGCTCAAAGTGTACATCGTCTGGGACGCCATATTCCTCGAGAAACGCTACCAGAGCACCCGGTGTGTTTACAAGGAATCGATAGTGCCCCATAAGAGACCGACTTAGTTAGCTCGGTAGAATTGAGTTGACTAAACTGTGCATGGTGGCTGCTCGACCTTTGCGAGCCCTTATGTTGGTGTGCCTGGTCCCCTAGGATTCTGCATTTGAAAATCAAGTGTAAGCGAGGGCGTAGTCATGCAAATTGAGTTGGATTTTAGCTCGGTTGTTATTGAGCTTGGCCACAGGAGCGAGCCAGATTTTAGCCCGGTTGTGCAACTGCGACGCACTATTTAGTTTAGGCTCCTACCCTCGCAAACAAAAAATCTACCCGGTCAACCTTTGTGTTCAGATTAGAAAGACGTTTTTAGCCCGGTCAGGCCCAAATCCTCACATGTTCATCACAGAAAATGATGAACAGTGTGGGAAACAAAGGGCACAAGAGTTTTTCTACGACAAAAGCAGTGCAAAACCCTAACATATTTAAATTTTATTTAGATTTTGGGTGTTTCAGCCTTCTTCAATAGATGGACGTGTGAGCTAAAATCCAAGAACGTGAAGAACAAGAAGAAAAATAAAGTATCACAGAGGGATATAAAGAATTTACCTGATCAGAGCTTCCATCGATGGTCTAATCAGAGAGGTGCACTGTGCACCCCCAACCATAGCGACGTCGAAGGATAAATGCAATGGGGACTTTGATTTGAGCACTGTAGATTGAGGATGGTGACACTGGTTTTGAAAGGAATCACTCGATAGAAAATGGAAAAGATGAATAGTGAGAAGTGTGGAAGAAATGAAAAGGTTAGATGGATAGAACGGAAATAGGCACCAAAGTCTGAATTTGGAGAGATGGCGTGGGATAGCTGGATAGGCGTTACGGAACCAATCAGTGACTGACACGTGTTTATGATAAGACTGGTGTTAGTCTTGAAAAGACAAGCTGAAAAGCCAAATCGCCAACTGGGCAGGCAATAAGACTGAGCATGAGGACTAGCACGGTTAAAAAGAACAAAATGATTTTGAAGTGAATGATGGGATAACTCACCGAGCAAAAAACGACCGAGCATGAGCACGAGCTTGGCCGGTGAATGTAATCCCGAGCACGCTAGCGTAGACGGAATTAAGGGGCAATTGAGAGGGAGATTTATAGCTTAGTTGTGGGTCGAGCTCGTTTGGGCTGGAATTGAGATCTATGGTCGGTCAGACGTGAGGCATGCATTGGACCAGTGAGTAGGTCCGGTCAAGTTGGGGGTAACTTTAAGCTACTAGCCCGGTTGGGGTGCGCGTTTGGCTACGCTGGACGGAGTTTGTCCTCATAAGGCTAGATTCAATTGAGCAGGGGCTTGCCGTGGATTACGGAGCTCGATTAGGCCCGCAAATGGGTTTTGTTCAATGGGACCGATCAAGTTGTGTGGCTTCGACAGGGAGATTATGGCACCGCGCTTGGTATAGCTCGGTAGGGGATGTTTCGTGGCGTAATTTGACTACTGGAAGGAGATTTCATTGTCCGTATACGTCAATACCATTAAGTGGTATTGACATTTGGTATGTGGCAGTATTCACACTAACACGTGGAGGAGTGTGAGAGGGAAACATATCTACGTGTCAAAAGGAGGACAATAGAGAGTAGCGTATAAACGGTGCTATGTATCTATGCGCAAGTTTGGAACATCTGGTTATCAGAGCTACCTACCCCTTTGTCTCTCTTTCTCTAATTCTCTCTCTAAGTGTGCTAACTTGGCCGTTGGAAGGTTTTTCCAGCAGCACACCGCCGGGTAGCTCACCATCTTTCTGTTCTCAAGTGTAGACCCAACTTTCTTCGCGCACCCCCGTTTCGGAGAAGGGGTGAATTGGTCTTACTACTGTTCAGACTCTTGTTACGGTTTTGAATCTAATCTCACAAAGTGCAATGTGAGACTGATAAACACCAAAGAGTCCAAATCTGGCAATTGGTTTTGGAAAATCAATTTTGAATCAAAAAGCGCCAAACATGGACTGCTTTGCCAGGTTACAGAGTCGTCACCTAAATATTTTATTTTGGGAAATTTAGGAAACCTTGACTCATGCCAAAGGTCACGTGTCTGTCATCGCCAAAGTTTCCTTGGCTCGGGAACTTGGGTACGAGAGGGGAAGGTCCTGAAATGAGCACCCCCGCTCGCCTGATCAAATGATCGGCCTCTACTAAGCATGATATGTTGTTTTATAAACCTCATGCGTTCTTATTCCATTTATTAGCTAATCTTACTATGTGATGCGCACAGCATACAAGTATAGACTCGATCACGAGAATTGGAACAAAACAACTCATATTTGTTTTTGACAATGGTTTGAAAGTGCTACTTGCAAGTAGGCTAAAGCGTGGATTTGCCACTCTCAAGTGGGCTTGAAAACAAGATTTTGCCACTTCGCAAAGTGGGCTTAAAACTCACATTTGATGAATTGTCCCAATTTAGGCAATCAAGCCTCCATCCACAGGCATTCAAGCAGTTTAGCATTTAAGCAAATAGCCTCATGGCAAACATGCTATCATGGCAACACTCACACTCATGCAAGGACGCTAAAGCGTAAACACTTATAGTGTACTCTAAGCCAAAACAGAAAACTAGTTAGAAATATGCATGATCCTAGCTATGTTAAAATGCCTAATGCAACACATGAAAAAATGCAACTAAAATAGGCTCGGCTATCTAAGATGGCATATGGATGCAACAATTGATACATGCTTTGAAACAAGTATTCAAGTAAGCATATTGAAATACAATGCAGTTTGAATGATGCGCCGAGCTCGGTGCATGCAAGACAAATGAATGATGCACGCATGCAAGCATAAGGATGCTAATTGAAATATGCCCTAAACTAACCATCGAAAGTTGATAAGTAAAAGGGGGAAAGAAGTGGGGTTGGAAGACATGCACACACACACACACACCTTTATTACAACATTGCGCCCTCGCGAAGGAGGGTCCGAATGAATAAGCTAAGCTAATCTAAGCTAAGCTATTTATTACAAGTAAACTAATTAACTAACTCTAGCTAATTAAATATTACAATCCAAATTGAAACAAATAGCTATGCTAAGCTAATTAGAATATTACAAAACAAATCAAATGACTAGTTACACGAACTAAACATAAGCAATGAAATGGCCTCGCGGGCGAGGGAGAGATACATGCTCGTTTGACGCCATCCCGAAAATCAACTACCTTGCCTCTAGAAGCCTCTGTTTGCACATCTTTGGACCTCTGAAAATTGTGCCAACCTCCAAATTACTTCTATTTTCTCTCAAGAACATACTGAGAGATGATCGGCTAGAAATGGTGGCCATCGGCCAACATTGATGGTCGGTCGGCTGGCTTGGGTGGCCAGTCGGCTAGAACATGTGGCCGACCGGCCACTGCTTCCCTGAAATTCCTTCTTTTGCTGCAACAGAGAGCAAACAGAGGCATGGCAATGTATTTGTAAGGAAATGTGTGTACTGCTACCCTCCTTATCATGTCTCAAGCTCAAAGGAGTGTGGTACTTGGTTTTCAAGCTACCAACCAAGCATCTTCGATGCATGGTAGCCGAAATACCAAGCTTGTACAAGCTTAGTAAATGCACACACAATACACAAAGAGCCTCTACCCTATCATGCATGATCAAGGGTGTTGGCGACCAAGAAATGCGACACGTTTCATCACTTTGAGTATGAAACATCCCGCATTTCTTGTGTTTGGATTAACGTTCGATCCAAACACAATGCAATGCAAACAACGTGCTTATCTTACATGTTTTACTTTGTCCACTTCTTGTTTACTCATTTTAACTTACCAATTAGTCTATTAATCGGTTAAGTTCAATGTGATTGTCCTCTAATGAGAAAGATGGCCTAAGCCACAAGCACTTTAAGCATGAAAAAAGTCTCATGCTTTTGGTTAGTAGAAACCCTCAAGAGAAGGCTAAAACCATTAAGCATGAGAGCCTCGATTCCATGCTTAAGCCAACAAGGGGCTTAAGACCACTTTCGAAATCAAATTCAAAAGTGAAGCATGGGGGAAGATTGTAGAAATTCAGTGCATGCAACAAAATCACTGAAGCTAGTGAAGAGCATCACACAAGAGGCATGCACTATCAAGCTTAAATGACTAAACTAGCCATGAACAGAGCTTAATCATGCCAAAACAATGGCCTAAACATGCTGGAATTGAAGCTCAAAAGACTAGACAAACATGCATACGTGTTGGCTCACGAACAAGACATAAGGCACAATTCTCAAAAGCAATGAAAGAACGGAATATGTGAGAGTGTGACAAAGTTACATGCTCTGAAATTACATACAAAATGATGCTATGGCATGCAAACAACCCAAGCAAAGCATGCTAGAAGCCTCAAAACACAAAGCTAGTCAAGGCCGTTTATACTATAGCTATACAAAGCGGAGCACATGTGACTAAGACCACTTCAAACAGAATTAAAGCATGCTAAAGCATGGCCAAAAACATGCTGGAGTGGAGCCAACATATGTTAGAATAATAGGCTAAACCATCAAGCACACTAGGCTAGTGAGCAAGATTACACTACAAGTGTAAGAAACAAACAACAAGTGACTAAACCAGCCAAAAACAGAGTTTAAACATGTTAAAATATAGCCAAAAATATGCTCAAACTAGGCTACAAAAAGGTAGAAATACACGCTCATTTGGTAGGCCATCAATATATACAAACAAGACAAGAGGAGAAAGGACCACCCCCTCCCATTTTGGACCTCAAAACCACCTTTCCACCATTGAAATTCCTCTGGAATTCAATGGTTAAACGGCAAAAAAGAGATGGTTTCAAAAGCTTTGAAAGATGGCACAAAGCTTAGCAAAGCATAGAGACAAGAAGGGTGGACCACCCTCAAACTCAAAAGGGGCTTAAACCACCATTTTTAGGACTGAAAAACAGAGTTTTCTTCAACTCCAAACCCCCAAAAAAGATGTTTTTGAAGATTTTTTTTGAAGATTTCACCTTTCTTTCATGCATTTCCACTTTGTCCTTGCTTGGTTTGCCAAAAAGTGCAACATTTAACAAAATGCGAGCGTCGGAACATCGCAGAAACTTTGTTTCAAAAATATTTTGAAAGAGAGGGTTTTAAGGTCTAAAATTTTTGGTCAAAATAGTTTTAGTCCAAAAATGGGGTGTAAGGTTGGGATTTGACTCTTTCCTTGCCAAAGAAATTGAACCTTTGCACTGCACACCTCATCACCAAGTAAACAATCAGTGGCGCCCAAGTCTTAAGGACGGTCAAAAATGGGGTGTCTACATCAGGTTAAGCGATGTTACTCGAAGCTTGGACATGAGGAGTATAGAGAGCGTCAAATATTTCATCTTCGTACAATATATATATATATATATATATATATGATTTTAAAAGAGA
>NW_021027277.1:546579-567657 GCF_004153795.1 Camellia sinensis | reverse complement strand
AGGTTAGTTTTGCACTCCTATTGTCTTTAAGGCCATCTGTTTCTTGGATATTTCAATAAGTTTTATTTTTTATGTTCATGTGTCTCGTGCATTATGCAAATCCATGTTAACCTTGCATTCATGCTGCTGTCGTCAACGCCTCCCACCACTATTACGACCTTCTCTATCTGCCAAACCTCCCACCACCAGTCTTTCTCTCTACAAAAATTCACCTCCAAACTTTTCCAGGTAACATAGAACCCACCTCCAAACTTTTGCAGTGCAACAAAAAAACATTGTGTTTTGTTTCTTTCTATGGAAAATTTATATTTGAATATCCTCATGGCCTCTTCAACTTATCCTTACCCCTTATCCCCTGGTGGTTGCATGCTTGCACGCATCCATAGTAAAAAGAGAGGCATACATGTTTCATAGTTTTATATATGTAACTGAAATTTAATAAGAAGGAAACTCAAAGCAACTGAAAACACTAATGGATTGTAAAGGGATAGACATAACAGGGGAAGAAACCAATTTTTTGTTTTACTTATTTTCTCTTTATTGAAGGCTGTGAAGTAAATATTGTATATAACCTTTTGGTGTCCTGTTCTTGTGAGGTAGCGTATCTTTCATCTCTGTTGGAGTTACCAATCCAATTTAGAGACAAAAACCATAGCTAATTCCTTCAATATTTTCAAATTGAGCACTGTCATTTTTGGATCTTATTGCTTTGCATCATTTATCAGATCCTTAGAATTTTAGCCTTAAATTTAACATATATTATGAGGTTTATTCTTGCCTTCTGGTTTACATATACAAAGAGCGGATGTAATTGACCCTGCACTAAGAAGGTCAGGGCGTTTTGACACTGAGATTGAAGTTACAACCCCTAATGAAGATGAACGATTTCAAATACTTAAGGTAAATTGAATTTTCAAGAGTTTTTGTTTGGAAATTGTTCTGTAGCACCCCTCACCTTTGGATAACTGTTACTGTTACTCAGCCCAACGTTGAATTTATGAAGGCAATAATGCTCTTTTCTTATAACATTTTGCAGCTCTATACAAAGAAGCTTCCTTTGGATCCCAGCGTTGACTTGCGATCCATAGCTGCTTCTTGCAATGGCTATGTTGGGGCTGATTTAGAAGCTTTGTGTCGCGAGGCTGCCATGTCTGCAGTAAGAAAATCTTCAGATGCACATGAGGAAGCTGGTATGCGTAGCTTAACAATGGATGACTGGAAGCATGCAAGATCTGTCGTTGGTCCAAGCATAACAAGGGGTGTTACTGTGGAAATTCCCAAGGTTTCTTGGGAGGATATTGGAGGATTAAAAAATTTAAAGGTTTGTGAACATTACACAATCAGTTGAGGCTGAAACTCTTACTGACCCCTGACAGTGTCTCTATATGTGTTACAGAAAAAGCTCCAGCAAGCTGTTAAGTGGCCTTTAAAACATTCTGCTGCATTTTCAAGGCTTGGAGTATCACCTGTTTGTGGGATTCTTCTTCACGGACCTCCAGGGTGCTCAAAAACCACCCTTGCCCAAGCTTCTTTTTTTTCCTTGAGGTTTGATCATCTTTCATTAATTTCAGCAAGATAAGGTTAAGAGCATAAAAATTTAACATAGTTATAAATTTTAAGATGCGTTGTGAAAACCTTGTGGGTAGTTCAAAGGATGGATACTGTTGTATGTTACTTCACTCAAAATTGGAGCCAAACGTTTATCAAAGTCATAAAAGCTCTGGCTGAAAACTTCTTCAAAACTACTTGTAACAAGTGGAATAGTTATCTCAAATGGGGAGTGGAATATTAGGTTATGAAAATTTAACCTTGTTAAGGAAAATAGGGCAAAGAAGAAGAAATTTTTCTTGGATATCTTGGTATTAGGTAGGATTTGTTAAATAATCATGTTTTGCTTGGATAGAAGCCATTCAGGAATGTTTCCAGTTGATGTTGCCAGATTGCTTTTAGGCGGTGGTATCTTTCTCTTAGAACCTACTGAATAAAATTAATAATTGAGACAAGTTTCAGCGTTAAACTAGTAGTTTTGAAGACTTTGTGTACTGAATTTTTAATGAAAATTTTAGGTTATTTTTTTCTTTCATCAGCAAAAAAAAAAAATGAGATCAAATTTGTCCATTAAAATGAAGAATAAAAGTCACAGTCCACTGCATGCCTTGAAAAGGGGCCCTTTGATTAAAATTTTGTACAGTCCATTGCATGTCTTGAAAATTTATGAATGATGAATCAGTGGTGCAGAATTATATTCAATGTATGTTGGAGAAGGTGAAGCTTTGTTGCATAATACGTTCTGGAGGGCTCGCCTTGCGGCACCAAGCATAATTTTCTTTGATGAGGCAGAAGTTGTTGCTGCCAAACGGTTAGTGTTCTATTTTCATTTGGTTTAGTCCTTCATTTTGTCAATTAAAACTTAATGTGCCTCATCTGTTACATATAATTGTAGCCTCCCTTTTATTTCTCTTGTCAAGTTCATGAAAATGTAGGAGCAAGAACAAAAATTTTCTTCTTATTTTTTTGACAAGGTATAAGCATGTACATATGATTGTATAATTAAATATATGTATGCTTGTCCTTCTGAGTCACAGTACAGTTGATAAATGAATAGAAAGAGGAATGCACTTCCAAGATCACACATCTTTGTTCTCTACATTGAGGCTTGTCTTCCCTACCACCTTGAAATAATGATTTTGTTTCATTTTGGTTCTACTTTTTTGCTTTGTTTTGTTCCTTTTCTACCTTTCAATGACAGGAGGCAAATCAAGCAGCAACATTGCCGTAGGAGAGAGGCTTCTATCTACCTTGCTAACAGAAATGGATGGTTTAGAACTGACAAAAGTAAGCATTAAACTTCATAAATTATTTTGATAGCTATTAATTTGAATCATCATCATGAGAGAGAAATTAAAGATAAGATTTTAAAAACTTCACTTGATATCTGCTGATTTCTTTCTTAGGGAATTCTTGTTTTAGCAGCTACAAATCGCCCTCTTGCAATTGATGCTGCTCTTATGCGGCCTGGACACTTTGATCTGGTAACAATTTTGTCTAAGCACTTGTCCATTGCTCCTTGTTCTTGTGCCTTTTGGATGTCCTTTCTAGCTAGCGGATAAGCAATGCTAGCCCTTGAACTAGGTTTTTTTTTTGTAGAGTTCATGTATAATTATTACTGTGGATTGTTTGACTTTTTCCTTTTATAGATGTCTAACATATATTTGTTTTGGGGGAATAATTAATGTATTTATTTTTACATCCAAGTCAGGTGAGCAAAACAAAAAGTAAATAGTTAGCTCGTTGCCAAAAGTCCCGGTAATTTCTTTTCTATGAAATTGTAGGTCCTTTATATGCCACCACCAGATTTAGAAGCTTGATACAAGATACTTAGCGTACATACACGTTACATGAAAGTGAGCAACGATGTTGATCTCAAACAAATAGCAGAGGATACTGAGCTATTCACAGGGGCGGAGTTGGAGGGCCTATGCAGGGAAGCTGGAATTGTAGCTCTGAGAGAAGACATATCTGCTAGTGTTGTGTGTAATCGTCACTTCCAGACTGTCTGGAAGTCATTGAAGCCAGCCCTAATGAGAGAAGAAGTCAATTCGTATTCATCATTCATGAAGAACCCATCTCTGATATCTTCTGGCTCATCCAAAGCCAGCGCTAAACAGAACACCAGGCACACTACGAGTTTGTTGGGTTCAGTGGGTCCTGTTTCGATTGGCATCTTAAGCTTCATTTTACTTGCCGGTGTTAAATATTTTTTCATGCAGACTGATCGTTTTCCAAATGAACTAGCAACAACATAAAGAATTTGCTACTGCGTTATCGCATAACCGGTGAGCCTCTCAAAGCACAATTCTACAAAAAAACTTCACTATTAGGAGCTTCATGTGCCAAATTTACTTGTTTTTGAGAAGTTCATCCTGAAAAGGATATTGTGGATGCTTTTTTTTTCTTTTCTGTTTTTTTAATATTTATTTCAGTGGTTCGAAATTATCAAATTAGAAGGAATACTCCTAGTTTATGCACTTTTCTGATCAATTTTGATGGAAAGTTACACTGTTAGGAGCTTTAGGTGTCAAATTTACTTATTCTTGAGTAGTTTACTCTGACAAGGATATTATGGATACTTTGTTTTTCTATACCGGTTGTGGGAAATTATCAAATTAGAAGGAATGCTCCAAGTTTTCGCAATTTTCAGAAAAATTCTGGTGGACTTTTTTATTTTTTATTTTTTACGTCTGACTCGCAGGTGTGTGCGGTTTTTGAACCATCATTTTGGAACTCTGCCTGCTGCAATGTGAAAGCATCTCTGATGTGTTTTTGATGATTTGGCTGCTCTCGTGGATACTTGTTTGGATCGGACCTTGGTCTCTGTCTCATGGTTTTGAGAGCATCGGTGGTGGCGGGAGCTGTTAACTTGGGTTGTGAAGGGGTTTCATTGGAAGAATGCAAAGGCTTTGGGTGTGCTTCAATCCAAAAGGACCAGAAAAGTGTAGGGTTTTAAAGATCGTACGGCTGTGTTTTGATTGATCTTTAATCTGGATTGTTTGTGGCCTAATTGTTGTATTAAAAACATCTCCTTGAACACCCTAATTTGTGGAAGTTGGGAATTTTTTTTTTTTTTTTGGAATATCGGCTAATTCAATTTAAGTTTGATGAGTTTTAAAATCATGCTAATTGAATCATATACACATATATGTAAAGATACCGTATACTTAACTTGAGTTGTAAATTGTTTGTGAGACTACCAAAAATTTGAGAGAAAAAAAAAAGAGAGAAGGGAATTAGATAACAGTCGTGGCTTTTGAGGGCAAGAATTTTTAATTCAATGGAAAGATTTTAAAAATTATATGACAGTGCCATGTTTAAAAATATTTACAAATTAATGGAATTTAAAATTTGTAGGACAAATTTGCTCTCTATTTTTGTAGGGTAAATTACACTCACCTCGAATGAATTAATACGAATGGTGAGTATCTATTGAAATAAATAAAATAAATATATATTTTAATTTTAAATAGATGACAATATCATTTTTTTTATACGACTAATGAATTATTGAAAAAAAATAATGTAATTGTTATATGAATTAAAACTTCAAAGCAGTCCAGTATAATTTTATTAAACGCGTGTGATTAATTGTATTTTCTTCAAACCTTTAGAAAATGTGTATTTTAATCTTTGGGTAAATTATACTATGCCCTTTTTATATTTGACCATTTTTCCACTTTAAGTTTTCTTTAACCTACTTGACTTTTTATGTTTTAAGTTTTTTTAAATTTATTTTTAAAAAATTAACTTATTTTTAAAATTAAACAGAAAATAACAAATTGATAGTCATGTGATATAAAAATATTTTATTGACAAAAACTCCAATCCTAATATAAAAATATATTTTTTATGTCATGCGACAATTAATGTGACATTTTTTGTCTAATTTTGAATAGAAGTTAACTTGGGAATAAATTGAGAAAACTGTAAAATATAAAAAGTCAAAGTCGAAAAAAAAATTCCAGGGGCCAAAGTGAAAAATATCAAATACAATGGGGCAAAGTGTAAAAACACTATATATATATAATTTTTTGTGTTTGTGTTTGTGTTTGTCTTCCGGATCCAACTGTCTGAGGGTTTTGTTTATTATAAGTTTCTTCTACTCCACTCCTCTCCCCCCACCATTGTAGCCTCTACATATTTTCTCCATTGTTCATTATATACACACACATCACCATATATACATATATATATATATATATATATTCCCTCGTCTACCACAGCTAGCTTTCGAAGATAACCTTCAATGGCTCCTCTCGGAAGCAAAAACTCCGTACAGAGTAATAATCAACCTAACCGAAATCTATCCAATGACTACACCAAATCAGACTTCTTCTCCATGTTCCAATTTCTATCTATTCTATTTATGTGTGTGTGTATATATATATATATATATATGTATGCATGTATGTTGATATGATTGTACTCGTAATTCACCACACAGGAAGCAAAGGATTGCGCAGTAGAGAAAATCTCTACCAATTATCGCCGGTATTTTCTTAATGTTTAAATACTTTTGTCTTCTTATTCTTTTTAGGTATATAGTTCCTTTCAATCCTTGTTATAATGGGTTGTGATGGCTTTCTATGCAATGATTATTAACCTTTTAGTTCATAGGAATTGGCATTGTCTTTTAATTTTGAAAGGATATACAAACTTTTTTGTTGACTGAAACCACTATACCTTAATGCTCTATTTGGAAGTTGAACTTCCTATTTGGAAATTGAATAAAAATGGAAGTTGAACAAAAATAGAAGTTGAATAAAAAAGGAAGTTGAATAAAAACGCAAGTTGATTTAAGAAACCATTATACCTTAACGCTCTATTTAGAAATTGAACTTCCTATTTGAAAATTGAATAAAAATGAGGTTGAACAAAAACGGAAGTTTAATAAAAAAAAGAAGTTGAATAAAAATGCAAGTTGATTTAAGAAACCATTATACCCTAACGCTCTATTTGGAAGTTAGAAATTGAATAAAAATGGAAGTTGAACAAAAACGAAAGTGTAATAAAAAATGAAGTTTTCAATTAGCGATTTTTATTTTTTATTTTTTTAATTTTCAAAAAGCTTTAGACTTTTAGGTTCTACTCGACCAAACGAATAGGAAAGTAAAATCAGATTTGGAAAAAAATCTGCTAAAGAGGTGCATCCCCATCATATTGAAACACAATTTAGTATTTAACTATATGATTCAATTCTGTATATGTAGAATTACTCTTTGATAATAGTACTCGTTAAACAAATGATGATTCAAGTGTCGTGTTACCTAGAAAAGCATTGATAAAAAGGCTGGCTCCTTGATGGCATTGGCATATAACTCTACCAGCAATCCTTGGGTTATCTTTTTATCTTTAAAGGCTGGCTCCTTGATGGCATTGGCATATAACTCTACCAGCAATCCTTGGGGGTGGAAATTATCTTTAGGTTTCCTTGTTTCACTCAAATTTAGTGTAACCCTTTCACTTAAAAAATGAAACATTGCTTGCCAATTATTTCAGCACTATTTTGGATGTTGGCTGAGTAAATATTTGGTTACCTTGGGGATGAAATACTTGATAACTTGTCAAATTTTTGTTAAATAAAATTAAAGACCTATTATAAGTAGCAATTCTATTTCTCAACATCATTTTTCAATAATTTTATTCTAGATTCTCTTGTATACTAATTTTACATCACTTTAATTCATTGAGGCAAACAGTTTAGAAACCTTTATATGAGCTACCTACCCTTCAAATTTTTGTTGAAATAGGCAATAAAACCTAGAGATTATGGAGATTAAATTAAAGATATTTGAAAACTTGTGCTTTTTGGATTATATGAACAATTTAAAATTTATTATGTTGTATGATTGTGTGAGTTGATTTCTGACCACACTGTCAAAGTAGTACTCAGCTGGAGAACACTAACAAAATTTATTAAGCCTGAACGACTTGCCACAAAAAGAAGAGATTCCGGCGGTGGTTTGTCCACCCGGGGGGATCAAGTCAATTATCTCTCAAAGATAGTAAAAGTGCTAAACTCACTAGTCAGAATACAAAAAGCGCACCTTAGACCCATAGGGGTGCCTCTCTTTTATAGCCAACACTGACCTAATCCCAATAGAAGTCTAACTCCAATGGATTTTGTCTCATTGCTAATTCTGGACTCCTAAACTCTCTAAGAGTCTTATCTTTATCCAAACTGAAGTCCTCTCTCAATCTAGGACTCTTGTCCCTTATCCCCTTATCCCCTTATCCTGGACTCCAGTATTCTCACAGATAACCTCGACATCATGTCCAGAACACGTGGCATCTCGGCTGTCACTTCGGTGACACCTCGGCCACGTGTTGTCACCCAAAAATTATGTCCCCACAACTGGCCCCTAGGTTCTATTACCTCGGCACACAGAGATGATGGAACCTATATCATTTCTTCCATTTAGCACGTCGGCTAATCTCGCTTTATCCTTCATTACCGAGGTCTCCATTCGTTGGCTTCATACGTCCAAGACTTGTAATTTGTTTTCATCAATGCCTTGGAACAAATAACCAAGTCGGTTCAAATTCTTTAGCCAAGATCATCCTCCTAGCCGAGGTCCTTGCTTCAATAAACCAAGAACTTCAAGAGTTTCAACACGCGTGTGAGCTGTCACGCACAATATTTCAATCGTTTCTGCCACGCGTCTTTCCCCCACTGGACCGTACTTGACACGCGTCATTAAGTCGCATCGCTCATACGTGCGCCATCTGACAAGCACGTCACCCTAGACACATTGATTGTAATTTTGCCTCCATTTCGCGGTTTTCATCAAAACCATTTCTCTCTCTCCGTCTTTTCACTTTTGCTTCCTCAACTTCATGCTAACTCTCTCTCTCTACTCTCCCAAATCTGCCATCACTGCTTTTGCAAAGCTTTCTGCAACCAGTTCCATCCTTTCCCTCCGACGAAGCTTTTGGTGATCTTTTCCGATTACTGCCGTCATCTGACTCCAGTGTACTCAACACCGGCTTCATTTTCTTCGGTGACTCACTTTTTTCCCTTCATTTCAGTTTCATACTTTGTTGCCTCTACTTATTGGTCATGTTTGAATATATTCATATACTCTCATTCCTATCTGTGTTTCAAATTTCACCTTTTGTATGTTTAAAACATGCTATGTTTCACCTGTTTCTGGGTGTACACACGTATGCACACACTTTTGCTCACCTTGCCACTGTTCTTGGCCTCGCACCCTTGCACACACTATGTTACAGTGCTCTTGATAGTTCACCACTTTTTTTGATTCTGAATCACATTCTTGTTTCTGTTTTCTGTGTCTTTTTCAGATTCTTGCCTTCAATCTTTATTTGCCTAGACTTGGGTTTGGAATTTGTCGTAGAATTCACGAATCTTAGGGAAAACTGAAACGAATTCCCCTTAGATCCTCACAAATTCTTATCCCAGCAAACATTTAGGTTTTAGCTGAGGTCCCTCAAACCTTCAAAAAACACTTCCTTCTGAATCCCAACACTTTCTCCTTAAGCCGACATCATGGATATGTGGAGGTATAGGGTAGATACCCCGAACAAGTTAGAATATTTCAGGTAGGAGTTTTCCATTCCTACCAACGTCCATCTCAGGTTGGCTGGGGAGGATGACTTCATCATGTCCACAGTCGATTCCATGCCCTTCCCAGTTGTAGCTTTCATAGAGTGTGGGCTCAGGCTCTCTCTCGATATCCTTTTTTGAGAAGTCCTTCACTACTATAAACTCAGCCCAATGCAATTAGTTATTAATTCTTACAGAGTCATCAATGGTATCATAGCCTTAGCTAAAAAAGAGAAAGCTAGGGTTACTCTTGCTGATATACAGTACTACTATACCATGTGCGGCCTCAAGTTAGAAAAAGGTTACATTTACTACCTAAAACCAAGGTCCACAGAATACAAACTTGTTGCCGACCTCCCAGACTCCAATAAGGGAGCCAGGATGATTACTTCATTGTCTCGGGCAACTGGGAGTTTGCTCCAGATGAGGACCTTCACCTCTACCCTCTTAGCCGAACAGTATTCATAGAGGGTAATGGTAAGAGCCTAGTGTTGCACTCACTTGTTTTTCAAGTTTTAAATACTTTGTTGTTTCTGTATGTTCTAACGTCTGTTTTCCTTGCAGCTCTTCCACAGCCGCCAAAAGACTTCCGTAAGTCCTTCCTTCCTAGCAAGGACTTTAAGAAGCTGTTGGATCTGCCAGTTCAGAGGCGGAGAGCTCCCTTGCTGCTCAACTACATCCCAACTTACAAGTCGATTTTTCCCGACGTCCCGAAGAAGAAGAACAAGTCTCCTCCTTCCACCATAACTCCACCAGCAACTTTATCACCTCAGCTAGATCAAGGATCAACTTTCGATCTAGTTGAGCAATCATCAACCTCGGCTCCACATCTGATCCCTTCATCTCTACGCAAACGCCGACACCGAACTTCAATCGCTGCCGAGATGGGTCGCAAGAAAGCAGTTACAGACGATCTTCTGGCCGAGATCCCTAACACTGTCAACGCTCAACCTTCTCCATCCCAATCTCAGCGAAAGCCAAAGCTCAAAAGACTCAAGAAGTCCCAGCCTAAGGCAACGACGACTCAGATTGACACTGAGGACACCTTGCAAATTTCAAAATTGGCCAAGAGCGAGAAGACCTCCTCCGTTGCCGAGAAGAGGCCTGCTGAGGCCGAACCATCCCAATCAACTCGGTCGAAGAGGCCGAGGTCTGAGTCGGCAACAACCTCGGTCTCTCTGAAATCTAATGTCCCCTGGGCTCCCCTCATTACCATTGAGGACAAGCTAGTTAGAGCTAGCGACAACGCTGATGACATTGAAGTCGGCGTTGCCCTCTCTACCGCCTTGTTCCTTCCCAACGATCTTAATCGCAACGCCAAGATGAGCGAGTATGAGAATTTCGCTCTAATGTTGCAGCACTCTGTACAAGTAAGCACTTAACACTAGGTACTTTACATTCTCTATTTCTCTTACTTAGAAAATTTTGCTAATTTTTGTTCTGTCCATTTCTTTTAGGCGATCCAGCATGGCCACTCCTTTGCAATGCAAGCCTTCAACATTAAGAAGGAGTTGACAAATAAAACCAAGGAGGCTGCTAGCTTGCAAAGGGCCATTAACAGGGCTGAGGCCAAGATGAAGACTTTAACAGACCAGGCCGAGGAAGCCAAAAAAGCTAAAGATGAGGCCGAGGAAAAAGCAGATGCTGTAGAGGCCATTAAGAAGGTTCTTAAGGCTGAAAAGAATGAGGCTGAAATAAAAACTGTTGAAGCTCAAGCTGAGCTTCGTGCTGCCTTGGCCGCAAAAGCAGCCGAGATCAAAGCGGCCGATGAGAAGGCATACGCCGAGGGGGCAGCCGATGTCAAAGAAGACTACAAGAGACAAGTCAGACAGGCATGCAACAAGGACTACACCCTTGGTTGGATGACTGCTCTAAAGGCGTTGGCTGTTGTAGGCGCGCCCTGGGGGCTTTATGCTACTACAGTTCGGACTCATTTGTTACGGTTCTGAATCTAATCCCGCAAAGTGCAATGCGAGACTGATAAATCACCAAAGAGTCCAAATCCGGCAAATCGTTTTGGAAAATTGATTTTTAAGAAAGAAGTGCCAAACATGGACTGCTTTGCCAGATACAGAGTCGCCACCTAAATATTTATTTTGGGAGAATTTAGGAAACCCTGACTCGTTGCCTAAGGCCACGTGTCTGTCATCACCAAAGTTGCCTCGGCTCGGGAACTTGGGTACGATTGGGGAAGGTCATCTATGAGCACCCCCGCTCGCCCGATCAAAGATTGACCTATACTAAGCATTATATTTTGTTTTTGAAAACACATGTGTTCTTATTCCAGTTATTAGCTAGAATTACTATGCGATGCGCACAACACAAAAGTATAGACTAGATCGCCCAATTTGGAACAAAACATCTCATGTTTGTTTGTTTGAAAATGGTTTGAAGGTGCTACTCGCAAGAAGGCTAACACGTGGATTTGCCACCCTCAAGTGGGCTTAGAAAATATGATTCTGCTACTCCGCAAAGTGGGCTTAAAACACATATTTCGATGAATTGTTCCAATTCAAGTAATCTAACCTTCACCCACCGGCATTCAGGCAATTAAACACTTAAGCAGTTAGCCTCATGGCAAGGATGCTATCATGGCAACATTAACACACATGCAGCATGCTAAAGCGTAAACACTCACAGTGTACTCCGAGCCAAAATAAAGAACTAGTTTGTAATCAATGCATGATCCTAGTTCATGTTAAGATGGCTAATGCGACACATAAAAAATGCAACTAGAAATAGGCTCAGCTATTCTAAGATGGCATATGAGATGCGATAATTGATACATGTATTCAACTTAGAATTGAAATACGATGCAGTTAGTATGATGCGCCGAGCCGAGTGCATGCAATATAGATGAATGATGCAAACATGCATCTTATTACAAATTCGCCCTCTCGACGGAGGGTCCGAATAAATAATACAAACCAAATGATTAATCAACTATCCTAGCTAATTAATTATTACAAACCCTTAATTAATTAACAAATTAATTACAAAAGGAGGCCGCCGCAGCTCCACCTCGAAATGATTGAACGATGCATGCTCGACCGCCTCGCTCGGAAACCCGTTGCCATGTCACATGTTGCCTCTGCTTGCACTGTTTTGCATCTCTGAAAATTTTGAAAATCCTTAGGATGCTTCTGAAACACTCCCTGAGCACTGTGGGAGGTCACCGGCCAAGAGATGAAGTCATCGGGCATGGGAAAATGGTCATCGACCAAAAGTGGAGCTCTCGGCCAGATTAAGTTAGCCGACCGGCACTGAAGATGGCCGACCGGCCATCTTTTCCTGCAGAATGCTGTTTTTGCTGCAGCAGAGGACAGACAGTGCATGGCAAGGCGTTTACAAGACAATGTGTGCACGACCACCCTCCCTATCATGTTATGAACTCAAAGGAGCGTAGTGCTCGACCCTCGGGCCGCCAATCACGCATTTCAATGCATGATGGCCAAAGGTGCCAAGTGTGCAAATCAATGTGGAGTGAATGCACAAAAACACATGAATGCCTCACACTCTATCATGTTGGATCAAGAGCGTTGGCGACTAAGGATTAAGGGACGTTTCGTCACTTCAAGTACAAACGTTCCTCGCTCTTAGTTTATGCACTTTTTTGATCAATTTTGATGGAAAGTTACACTGATAGGAGCTTTAGGTGTCAAATTTACTTATTCTTGAGAAGTTTACTCTGACAGATATTATGGGCACTTGTTTTTCTATACCGGTCGTGGGAAATATGTTTACTGTTAGGAGCTTTAGGTGTCAAATATGTTTATTTGTTTTTTTAAAAATTTATTTATTTTCTTCTTTTAATGAATCTTTTAAAAATTTTAGATCTCTAGATTTAAGTCGACAAGATGTATCAAAAAATAAAAAAATTAGAAAAGACATCAAAGAATTAAAAAAATAGTAAACTTTTTATTTATTTATTTTGGTATTTTAAATTTTTTTTAGAATTTTTTATGGACTGAAATTTTTTTTTTTAAAAGTACCATAATTTAAAAAAAAATTTACTTAAAAAAAAAAAAGATTTTGTAAGTGCTCCCAATCCTGGTGGATGTGTATATATGGACATTCTTAAAAATATATATATTTTAAATTTAATTGGGTAGACTTTTGTTGTGAAGTGTTTTTGTACACTCAAAATACCGTAATGACCAAGTCACATAGATTAGGGGTACCCATTGCGTCCCCGTCGTGACTAGGCTTGTACATATCGTGTATACGTGTATCTATATTCAATAAATATTCAAGTTTTGGCAATTTTTAGAAAAATTCTGATGGACTTTTTATTTTTTATTTTTTACCTCTGACTTGCAGGTGTGTGCGGTTTTGAACCATCATTTTGGAACTCTGCCTACTGCAATGTGAAAACATCTCTGATGTGTTTTTGATGATTCGGCTGCTCTTGTGGATACTTGTTTGGATCGGACCTTGGTCTCTGTCTTATGGTTTTGAGAGCATCGGTGGTGGCGGGAGCTGTTATTATGATTTCAGTTGCGCTGCATTGAGTTGATGTTGTTGAAGGGTTAAGTTGGTAGGCAGAGGAGTTGATTCAGCTGTTTTGTTTATGAATTCAGTTGGGCTGCATAGTGTTGTGGTTCTGAATCTGTCAAAAGGGGTATGACACAATATAAACACTCTAAAGGATTCCTGCATCTATGCTGCTACTAGGCCTAGCAGTGGGCTGTTATTTTGGGTCGGTGTACTGTGCATTGGTAGTTGATCTGTTATGCTGTTGGTTTGAGGATTGGAGTCTCTCACACTGTTGGAGCATCCCACTGGGATACTGTTAATGGGGCTTTGCTGCTGATCTGCTGATCTGCTGAGTTTTCCCTTGGACTGCACTGATTTTCTGGTTTATGTTCTGTTTTGCTTGAATTGCTCTGTTATTTTTTACTTTTTCTGTTGGTTTCTCACCAACTAGGAGGTTGGAGCTTCACTTAGTTCCAAGCTCCTCTTTATTGATGTATCCTCCTTACTTTGTTTGGTTTTCATCAATAAAGTTTTTCTTTTTTACCGATCAAAAAAAAATTATTCACATAGAAGCATGTGATTATTTTATAAGGACAAAATGGACATTTCACTCCTCTACCCTTTCATTGCCTTCTTCACTCTCGAGAGCTTTTATTTTCACATACCCATTACACTCTGTGCACATCTTTCTCAATAAATAATTTGTTCGGAAGTAGCATTCCAAAAATAAACAACTTGTTCGGAAGTAGAATTCCAAAAGTATCATTTATTTCGACAGTAGAATTTCGAATTTTTTTTCATTTTTTCGACATTCAACTTCCGAATGTGCTTATTTGAATTGTGTGTGATGTCATAATAGTAATTTCACTTGGGAATAAAATTGTAATAAAATAATTATCATTAAGTGTGTGCACAGAGTGGAATGAGTGTGTGCAAATAGAAGCTCCCTTCACTCTCCTCTATAACAAATAACCACCTACCACCACCATTTACCTCCATCACCTATCACTTACCACCTCATGCCACCTAACATTCCTCCACAACTACCATTTTTGAATAGGAGTTAACTTAGGAGTAAATTGAGAAAAACGTAAAATATAAAAAGTCAAAGTCGAAAAAAAAATCAAGGGGCCAAAGTGATATTTGTCTTCCGGATCCCAATTGTCTGAGGGTTTTGTTTATTATAAGTTTCTTCTACTCCACTGCTCTTCCCCCACCGTTGTAGCCTCTATATATTTTCTCCATTGTTCATTACATACACAGATACACCACCATATATATAGTTCCTTTCAATCCTTGTTATAATTGGTTGTGATCGCTTTCTATGCAATGATTATTAACCTTTTAGTTCATAGGAATTGTCTTTTAATTTTGAAAGGATATACAGACTTTTTTTCGTTTAGTGATTTTTTTTTTGAAATTTTCAAAAAGCTTTAGACTTTAAGGTTCTACTTGACTAGACGAATAGGAAAGTAAAATTAGATTTGGAAAAAAGTTTGCTAAAGTGGTGCGTCCCATCATACTGAAACACAATTTAGTACTTAACTATATGATTCAATTCTGTATATGTAGAATTACTCTTTGATAATAGTACTCATTAAACAAATGAAGATTCAAGTGTCGTGTAACCTAGAGAAGCATTGATAAAAAGGCTGGCTCCTTGATGGCATTGGCATATAATTCTACCAGCAATCCTTGGGGGTGGAAATTATCTTCAGGTTTCCTTGTTTCACTCAGATTCAGTGCAACCCTTTCACTTAAAAAAAGAAAGATTGCTTGCCAATTATTTTAGCGCTATTTTGGATGTTGGCTGAGTAAATATTTGGTTACCTTGGGGATGAAATACTTGATATCTTGTCAAATTTTTGTTAAATGAAATTAAAGACCTATTATGAGTAGCAATTCTATTTCTCAACATCATTTTCCAATAATTTTAATCCAGATTCTCTTGTATACTAATTTTACATCACTTTAATTCATGGAGGCAAACCGTTTAGAAACCTTTATATGAGCTACCTCCCTTCAAATTTTTGTTGAAATAGGCAGTAAAACCTAGAGATTATGGAGATTAAATTAAAGATATTTGAAAACTTGTGCTTTTTGGATTATATGAACAATTTAAAATTTATTATGTTGTATGATGAATTTATTATTTCATTTGTTGGTATGGTGTCTTACCTTCGCCAATACTATCACCGACAGAGCATAGGCGACGACTTTGGCGACAAAAAAAATTAGTCGCTAATTTGTTTCGGGGACCAAAAATGGAGCTTTTGGTGACCAATATTTTGGTCGCCAAAAGTGTCATTTCCTGTAGTGATACGAATCCTTTGCCTTTTCTTTCCTATTTTGAATTGTGTGGAAAATAAAGGGGTTATGAAAAAAATTTGTGAACCCTATTGATATGTGAGAGATCGATATGGTATTAAAGAGAACAGAGTATATTTTGTTCAACCCACATAGCAAACTATATAATAATTAAAATATATTTGTACTTGTCTGAGCAGTTTGTGGAGGATAATATGACGACACGTAAAATGAAGAAGCTTTCCAATTGTTTTGCATGCTTCTTCTATCTTCAAGCCTGACCTTGTTAGTCACAAAACTTAGCTGCCAAGCTAATAATTTAAGGCTTACCAATGAACAATTGGGTGCCCTAAAAGAAACTTAATAATTATTATGCTTTACGGTTTGTTAATTAATTAATTGCAAGACAGTTAAACAGCTCTTGATATTATAAGGATTATATGATCATTCTCGTTTAAAAAAATGCTATGTATTTTAATTTTTTATTTTGAAAGTGAGGTGTATGGTTTAAATTGAAAGTTGAAGAGATGTGAGTTATATTTAAAATGATTATAATATTTTTGAATAATTTTTCTAAATATGTAATGTTGTTATTCTTGTTTTGGTAATTACTCTTATGCTTCCATATGATAGTTGGAATCATATATGATTATGTGGTATTTTGGGAAGTTGATAAAAAATTAATTTTTAAATTTTTTTGGTTTTCGCACCTGCTTTTTGTGAAAAAAAAATAGAGCATCACTTTTTGTCTACCGTTTCTTCCCTTTGTCTCACTCGCTGGGTGATACCCAGTAGATCTAACTACTTTTATACATCAATCTTTAGGTCTTTCTGGGACCTTCAGAATTTTTGTTGTTAAAAATGGTACACAGAGTCTGGATTATTTACACTGATGAGTAGTTGTATAAGAATGTTTGCTTACTAAAACTTCATCATGTTGCCTTGTTTGCATGCATTCTGATGAATGATGAGTATGTTCACAGGGAAGCATTGTTGGACCCATACCTCTCTAGGTATGCAGTTATTATTGTCGATGAGGCTCATGAGAGAACTGTCCATACTGATGTCTTGTTGGGCTTACTAAAACGTGTGTAGAACGTGAGGTCAGGATCAGTCAATCAATGCCCTAATATTGATCATATGAAAGCAAACAATGGCGTGATGATGGAAAAAGAAAATGATGCTGAGAGCACTGGTATCCTCAAGCAATATCAGGGGACAAAGTTCAGTCCATTGAAGTTAATCATCATGTCTGCCAGTTATGATGCACAAATTTTTTCTGAGTATTTTGGTAGTGCAAAAGCCGTTCATGTACAAGGGCGATAGTTTCCTGTGGATATACTCTACACTTATCATCCCGAGATAGATTGCATTGATGTAGCTTTAATAACTATATTTCAGGTTGTTAATTAAGCCTCTGTTGGGTTCTCATGATTCCAACCTTATCCCAGTATTTTTTTTACAACTTAATTGGAACTCACTTTTAGATTGCTTGAGTCTCTTCTTTTGTCAAGTTGAAGTTTGGGCTACAGGGGATTTTGTTTTAGTTTCTGTTTTTTTTCCCGGGGTGTGTATATGATTTCTTTGAAGGCTGTTTAAGATGTTCCCACCTGATAACTTCCTGTTTGGTTTCCAATATCTCTTGTTTCTTTTTGTTATAGTGGAATCAAGTTTTACTATTCCTTTCTCAAGTACTTCTCAAAGGCCTTAACATATCCATCTTTAATACCTAGATCAATTTGGGTCTGTAATTGTTCACTAGTTGTTACTTACTTATTAGACATTTGTCTGGTTGTCCTCGTTTACATTCATTTTTACAGCTTCATTAGCTCATTTTCTCACCTTGTAGATACATTTGGAGGAGGGTCCGAGTGATATACTTGTATTCCTGACTGGCCAAGAAGAGATTGAATATGTTGAGAAGCTTGTCCAAGAAAGTCTTCGACAGTTTCTAGGAGACAACCAGAAGCTAAAAGTTTTACCCATATTCTCATCTCTTCCATCAGAAAAGCAGATACAGGTGTTCATGCCACCTCTAACCGGATTTCGCAGGGTAGATTGTTGATGCATATTGGATTTCTATTAGGTAGGGTATTAGCTGGATGCTTTCAGATATTTATGATCGTTGACTTAGAATTTTTTAATTTGACTTAGAAGAAAAAACAAGTAATGACTCTCTCTTAAAGGCTGTCTAATATGGCATTTTACTTGGGCTATAATGTTTGTTCCTGGGTTTTGTCTCCCTGGTTGAAACAGAGTCTACAAATAATGAGGTTATATTGGGCTGAGGTCCACTTGTCAAAAGAAATTCTACAGAAACTAGTTCGAACTGGCATATTATTAACAGTCATATAATTGAATTTTTTTATATCATGGTGACTATGCTGGTCTGAACTGAAGCCTATGTATATAAGCATAGTTAATGAAATAACAATGAGATGTAGGAATTTTCTATTTTAATGATTGCACAAAATTAAATTATGTGAAGATCAAAAGAGTCGAAACCCTTAATTAGCAGTTGCATGTTAAGTACTCCAAAATTTGGTACCGGCTTATGATTTTGGTGAGTGCTTGCAACCAAGTTCACTCCTCTTGTTACTTGATGCTCTTGGAACCATACAAGGGTGTCAAAAAGAACAGGCAATGCATTGGATGAGAATCTAAAACATGGTTCTCTTGAATTTTTGTGACTTCCCAAGTGTGTCATGCATATTGGTTGGACAGTCTGCTAGACTTATCTTTTTTTCCTTCTAAAAGGATGCCATGGTGTATGTACTGAATCAACCTCTGCCTTTTGGTTGAGGATGTCCTTGGTGATTGTGTCATGTATTTTAAGATGCTTTTGAATCATCTAGTTCATTTGTATGATCGATTTTTAAGTTGAAATATATTCTGATAGGCCAGTTAAATTTTGTGGTGTTTATTTCTTTGATCACTTTTGTTTTTTGTTGTTTGTCAATTAAATTATGTGAAGATCAAAAGAATCGAAACCCTTAATTAGCAGTTGCATGTTAAGTACTCCAAAATTTGGTACCGGCTTATGATTTCTGGTATCTATGTCTAGCACTAGTGAATATGCTTGCTTGTTCTGTTTAGGTAATACTAGCAACTAATATTGTTGAAACATCCGTAACAATACCTGGAATCAAGTATGTGATAGATCCTGGATTGGTGAAAGCACGCACCTACCGTGCTCGTACAGGGATGAAATCATTGATTTTTGTTCCAACCTCAAAAGCACAGGCTTTGCGAAGGAGGTAGGCATACTGGATTACTAAAGCACAAAAAAATCCATGTTATATTTTAGTGATTTCATTTACTATTTTGAATAAATTGTCCTCCTTAAAAAAGAGATCTACTTATGTTCGGAGCTATCTTTTTCATGGAGTGGGTGGGTGGGGGAGAGTACGCCTAGGTTTACGAACTTCATCATATAAACAGGCCAAATGATGTGGATTTTGTTGTATTTACCCAATATTCCTCCTGTATATTTGTTTACATTTTTCATTGACTGAATATAAACGAATTTTAATCTCATGCCTGCTACTTTATTTCAGTGGACGTGTAGGCCGTGAAAGACCAGGCAAGTGCTTTTGCCTCTACCCTGAGATTGAATTTGAGAAACTCAGGGATTCTACAATTCCAGAGATTACACGGTGCAACCTTTCAAATATCATTTTGCAACTAAAGGCTCTTGGTGTTGATGATTTTTTTGGGTTTGATTTCATGGAAAAACCATCAAGGTGGAAAAAAAAGAATTAAGTCTTGTATTGGTTTAGCATTTTACTCATTGTTTCACCGATGTTTATTTGTGCATGCATTTTTGATGAGTTATTTTATGCCAACCTTACTCAGCCCACTAGATTGTATGAACAAAATTAAATTGAAGACAGAGAAAGCTTTCTGGGTTTGTAGTGAAGCAGGGAAAGACAAAATGAAAGGGTGTATTTCATGGCTCTGAGTCGATACTTTTGACCATTAGCAACTAGGTTGTGAGTGATTTCCATGAGTGATTGGTAACTAAGCAAAGGAAAGCCAAAAGGGGTGGTGTTAAACCAGAGAGAAAAGAACAGAAGATTTGTAATCATGATTTCTTTCATAATCTATTTTTTATTGTCCTCTTCTATTGTCTGCTTTCTTGAGGAGCTTGCACTATCTACCATAAACTTTTGTTTTTTGACATTTACTGAATGCTCATTTCTATTCTTGTGGAAGTGCTGTATAATTAGTGGAAGGAATTTATTGCCGTCAGTTTTACAATTTGAACAGGGATGCTGTCATCAAATCATTGGAGATACTGGTCTTGCTAGATGCTATAACAGAAGAATATAAATTGTCGAACCCAGTTGGGCATCAAATGGCCCGGCTTCCCTTAAAGCCTATTCATTCCAAAGCACTCATCTTGGCTAGTCAGTTCAATTGCCTGGAAAAAATGTTAGTAACTGTTGCAATGCTCTCGGTGGAATCTATCTTTTGTGCTCCTCATGAGAAGTTAGAGGAGATATGCATTCATGACTGATTTGTAATGCATTTATGTAGCTAGTGTTCATGAAGCTGCTTGGGTCATTCAATAAAGTGATCGTAAGTTTTTTTATTTGCCTTAGCAACTGGAATTGATTAACTATATTATAAATAGAACCAGAGGCTTTTCGATTTTCAGTCAGTGAGATGATTCAGTATGGGAAATAAAAACTAAATCAAATTATGATGGATACTTTGAACAGTAGAACACAAGATGAATTTGTCATTGTAGACCAATTACGTGAAAGTTGTCATTGTTAAGTATTTTTGCTGTTTGTTTCTCCTCATCTATTATTCATCATGATGAGGTTTTGCAGGTCTGTCACCTAGTTAATCTAATTGATGTGATCCCATTCTTTTTTTTAATGTTTTTTTTTTTGGGTGAGAGAGAGAGAGGGAGAGAGAGAGAGAGGGGGGGTGGTAAAGATAGAGATAGAGATAGAAAGAGTATTCAATTTGGAAATCGAGTATTCGCTACATATTTTTCCCTTTCTGGTTAGGCACAAACTGCAACAAAGTGCTTCTCTAGTCTAGAGGGAGACCATCTGATTTTCACAAACAATTTGGTGCAAAAGAGCTACTACAAAAAAACAACCTACAAGAAATCAGCATTTTAGGGATAAATTTATTCCTTCCCTAAAAGTATAATATTT
>NW_021027277.1:478996-544952 GCF_004153795.1 Camellia sinensis | reverse complement strand
GTTGGGAAAAACTTCCGTCGCGACGTTTGTCCGAAATGCCCGTTATGGAAAGTCAAAAATGACTTTTAAGAGACAAATTTGCATTTGCTCACATATAAATAGACTTTTAGAGACAAAAAATGTGTTGCAAAATAGTTTTTGATTTTTGATACAACCAAAACTTGTCTCTAAAAGTCTAATTATAGATCCACCTAAGGGCAGTAATTATGGGAGACAAAAATTAATTTTAAACAAACATAAATTAGTCTCTAAAAGTTTTTAGTTTTTGGGACAAATAAAAGTGGTTCTCTAAAGTCGTTAGGTTGCGTTGGTTGAGTTTTATAAATATGATTTGAGAGTATGAGTCGTTGTTTTGAGTTATGTGAGTGAAGGGGTGTGGAATTATGATTTGAGTGGCCTAGAAATTTGTTTGGTAATGGTTTTTGAATAGAAGTGTTAAATTGAGTTTTGAATCCGAGTGTGAAATTGAGTTTTGAAGTTTGACTTTGACATGGTAAATAAGAAAATTTTGTTTGGTTTATTGAGTTTTTTGGGGAAAGGAGTTTTCAAAACTTAATTCAAAATTGTCTATAACTACTTTTCACACACTATGGAAAAATTTTCTAATCAAAAAACAACTTTCATTAACTTCCAAAACTCTTTTTTTAAAATCAATTAAAAAAAAAAAAAAATTTTATTTTTTATTTAAAAAATTCTCTCTTTTTTGTTTTTTTGATGTTGTGAAAACAAGATGAAGAATGGTTACCTTGCATGGTTCATAGTTGAGCTCAACATTGTTTAACTGACACGCTTATACAGAGAATTATAACTAATAACATTGGATGATTGATGCAGGATAAAAATATTTTCAATCTTTTCTATCTCATGTGAGGAATCCATGGGATTGTTAAAAGCAAAGTCTAGGATCATAAATGAAATGCCACAAAAACCTTTAATCTTTCATTAATTCTTAATACCAAGACTCAATCCGCCACATCATGACCACAACATTAGCAAGACAATAAGACAAAGTAAATGAAATATAACCAGACAATTCACTTATGTACTAAGCTAAACCACATTAAAAACTTCATTTTCCACTTCTGAACACATCCCCTCTAGATCTATTATCTACTCCAAGTTCCTGTACTCATTCCATATGCAACAATCATAATTCACACCCATTAACATCATTACATTCATTGGCTACTAGCTACAGAAAAAGGCGAAGGCAGATTTCAATTCCAGCAGAAATATAATAGGATTGTACCACCAAGAAGTTCTTAATAGCAGAAAAAATCCAAGCTGCTAATCATAGAACTTAGGGCCTAAGAATTACTAATTTGCAGAAAACGAATTAACAACAAAAACAAATAAGCCACGAATCATATTGGGGGCATTCAATAACAACAAACACGAGAAGCATAAAGCACATGAACAACTTTTGTTTTCAAAATAATACACCATGCTCAACAAATTGTTCAGATGCAGACATGAAGAGGGTCCTGATCTCACCTGATGCCATTTGAACATTGTCATCTGCTGTAGGATCACTAGCACCTGCTCCCATATCAAAGAGTTCAACTCTCTTATTACCAAGGCTGCTCACATACCTGCAGACCCACCAAATAGAAAAAAATACAGCTTGAAGGTGGGAAAACACAGAAGACAGAGACATCATAGATAATCACAAGAACATAAAATCAGTCACAAAGATAATGCATTGCCACTTTCAGCATCTTAAGTAACTCAACGCTTCAAATCTAAACACGTTTTGAGGCTATGTCTAATAACAAATAATATTATGATCCAAATGCTTGGTTTCATGAATTTTCTTTTTAATGAATACTGCATTGGTGGTTGGCTAGGAAGGGAGACACTCATTTAACTACTGGTCTTGACAACAACAAATTTGAACACAAGATCTCACAAGAAAATCGATGATCTTAAACAAATGAGCTTACGTTTTTCTCAAGGCCACATGAATTCAGCTCATGAGATTTTCTATTCTAATTTACAGTTATTGAGGAAGAAAACCATGGAAGAATACTTCAAGCCAACTGAAGCAGAACATAGTGCAGACAAAGAAAATGTTTTCTGGATTTAGTGTATCAGGCTAATTTTATCTATAAACTAATAAATTCAACTCAATGATCAGCATCAACTGTTGTAAACTTTGTTTTGCTTTGTTACAGTAATGTATATCAGTAATAAATTGTTTCTTTTTTTTTTTTTTTTTTGCAGCCTCAGAAAGTTCAAAATTTTAATAATTACAAATTGATTTGAATAAAGTTGTGAACTGACGAGAATCTCTATCACAAAATAGTGGCCCCACAGTTTTTGCAATCTTTGATTGATCTGTGTGGTCAAGAAATTTGACAGTAGGGACAATAGCTTCTCAAAAATAATTTAATGGATGTAACTTTCACTTGAGAAGAGCAAGGGATCAAAATCAAAGGTCTAAGGGCATTCTTTCACTTCAAGGAAAATGATAAAGCACCCAGATTTGACATCGTAACAATACTAATTGACAGAACCAAAAATTTTTTTTATCAAAATCAAAGGTCCAAGGGCATTTCTGGCTTTAAATTAGATGTTTAACATGCACACCACACAATTTTGACTTTTTTATTTTAATTCAATTCACACCACTGTATTCTTATATTGCCTTCATCATCAATCTTCAAACCCCAACTCTAACTCATTTCCACCACCTCCATTAGTGCTGCCCCAACCCAACCCCTTCCTGTCACCTTCTCCTCTGCCACCCGGATTGCCACAGAATCAAATCACTGCCATATCAGACTCTCCGGATTTTGGGAATGAAATCACCGTCTTTCTCATTGTTGTTCTCTGGAATCAAATCAAATCCGTTTCAAAATATCACATAAGCACATAATTTGCATTTATGCCTATCGTCGGAGGATAGGGTTGCCTTGTCCTAATTTAGAAATGAGATCTACGATTCACAAAATCATTCAAAGAGGCAATAATAAAATCCTAGAAAGGAGGGTATCCTGCCCTAGTTTGGAGGGTGCTAATGCTCTCTGCATGCAAAAGGCAAGTTTGGTCACAAAAAGCTACATCAATTACTACTATCAATATACCACTCCTTCCACAAGGAAATGATCAAACAGTACTAGAAGCATAATCTGATGCTTGCCGTGTTGAAATAACATAACCCACGAATAGTGTCCGGAATATTATGCAGCAAACCTGAGAATAGGTGAATGGCCCCAGTCAATTTTGTTCAACACTTACCATCGGATCTCGAAGTCATCATCATCACCCATTCGGTGATAGTTGCCCAACCAAGGCAATTTTGAGGAAATTTAATGATTTCTATCAAAGTGATCAATCTAAACAATTGCCTTTCCATTATTTATTGTTTCCCGAAATGTGCCCCAATTTATTTTCAAAAATGCACAATCAAATCTCAACTTCAATTTATTTTTTTTTTCAAAATAAAGTGCCTTTTTTTATTTAAATTTTCAAAGTTTTCCTTTCCTCTTTTTTCAAATGTTTTGAGGAGTTCGGAATTTATTCCAAGGAATCAATCAAACAATCATCCTCTAGCCAAATATCTTATACAGGAACCAAAATTTTATTCAAAATGAGAGACTTGGTCATCACTTCCTTGTCTAACATTTCTCCATAAAATTAAGGTTCCCTCAAAGCAGTGGCAACAACTCTTCCTCTTGCCGCACAACACCAGTGTCCACAGCTGAAGGCTATCTGCTTGAAATTTGCAGCAGCAAACTTGGGAGGTGCGTGTTGTCCATAGAATCTCAGCAATGCAATCTTTCAGGTTATGTCAATTTTAGTGTTTCACTTTAATGTGCTGAAGTGCTGTTGATGCTTCTACATGCATACAACACATTGGAGATGTTATTCCAGTTCTATGCTAAAAAATGGTATTCTTGCTAAAATATATAGGAAATTTTATGATTCATAGACTTAATCCTAAGATAGGTGGAGCTTTTGTGGACCAGTGTCCACATGGACATGCTTGTCGACATTTGTTGATATGAGCTTGGACTTGTACTCCTGCATCTTGTAGACCTTCAGCACTGAGGAAAATGGAAAGTAAAAGCTAAGCAGGCTTTACTATTGCTTCCAATCAAAGAGGAAGGAGGTAATGGAGGTGGCGATGGAGATGGAGAGAATGTTGGAGAGAGAAAGTGGGACACAGCATTGGAGATGTTACAAACAATACCATTGCTGCTGGGCCTTAGTCAGATTACAATGGATCTTTTCTTGCTTCGTTTTTTTTTTTTTTTTTTAATCACTGAGGTAAGAACTGAAATTCTTAAAAATTGGGAACCCCCCCTAATTTACTACTGATTACTGAAATCATGATCAAAATATGAATCACTGCCTAAATTGAACCCCTAAATCTTTGTAATTGGAACATTGCCCCAAATAACTTGGATTGCCATAGAATCAAACTAGGAATGGCAACGGGGCGGGGCGGGGCCAGGGATCCCACTCCCCGTCCCCGATCCCCGATGGCCAGAACTTTCTCGTCCTCGGCCCCTATCCCCGACGGGGAACCTATCACGGTCCCTGTCCCTGCCCCCAACGGGGATCGGGTTTCCCCGACCCCGAAAGTTCCCCGATCCAAATCTGTTTCAACATTCAACACCATCAACAACTTTCAACATCATCAGCAATGTACTCAAAAAATCATACACAAATACATACATACATACTCACATGTGTACATTCACGCACAGAGACACACATACATGTATACATAGAGAGAGAGGACGACGGAGGAGATCGGCTGATCGGCGACGACGACGGAGGAGATCAACACAGATCTGAGATCTCTGTGTGACTGCGACGATGGTGACTCAACGGACAGGAAGAGAGGGTAGCGATGGAGGTGGAGTAGCGATGGAGGTGGAGTGAACGGCGGAGTCGACGGAGGTGAAGTGGCGGTGCGAGGTGGACAACGACTCCGGCTTCGCGGACAGTGACAGCTGCGCTGAGGAGGCGGAGAGGAGAGGTGCAAGAGTGAGAGTGTAGAGGGAACAGAGAGACATAATAGAATAGTTACATAGAGGGTTATATATTAAGGGGTATTTACAGTAAGTTTAATTTGAGGGGCTAACGGGAACGGGGTCGGGGTCGGGGCCGGGGATGAAAAACATATCACCTTCCCCGGGGATTTATTATTGAGTACCATCCCCGGCCCGTAGCGGATATTTTTCGGGAAAAATTGGCTCTAATTGGGGTCGGGTCCCTGTCGGGCCGGTTTCAAATTGCCATCCCTAAATCAAACCACTACCATATCAAACTCCCTAGATTTTGGGAATGAAATCACCGTCTTTCTCATTGTTGATGTCTAGAATCAAATCAAATCAGTTTCAAAATATCACCTAAGCAAATAATTTGCATTCATGCCTATCGTCGGAGGGTAGGGTTGCCTTGTCCTAATTTAGAAATGAGATCTACGATTAACTAAATCATTCAAAGAGGCAAACAAAACAATCCTAGAATGGAGGGTATCCTGCCCTAGTTTGGAAGGTGCTAATGCACTATAAATGCAAAAGGGAATTTGGTCACAAAAAGAGACATCAGTTATTATTGTAAACATACCACTCCTTCCACAAGGGAATGATCAAACAGTACTAGCAGCATAATCTGATGCTTGCCTCGTTGACATAACAGAACCCACGAATAGAGTCCGGGATTTATGCAGCAGACCTAAGGATAGGTGAATGGACATAGTCAATTTTGTATAACACTTGCCATCGGATCTCGAAGTCATCATCATCACCGAATGGGTGATAGTTGCCCAACCAAGGCAATTTTGAGGAATTTTAATGATTCCTTGCAGAGTGATCATTCTAAACAATTGTCTTTCCACTATTTATTGTTTCCCGAAATGTCCCCCAATTTATTTTCAAAAGTGCGTGATCAAATCTCCACTTCAATTTTTTTTTTTCCAAAATCCTTTTCAAAAATGAAGTGCCTTTTTTATTTAAATTTTCAAAGTTTTCCTTTCCTCTTTTTTTTCAAATGTTTTGAGGAGTTCGGATTTTATTCCAAGGAATCAATCAAAAAATCACCCTCTAGCAAAATATCTTACAGAGGAACCAAAATTTTATTCAAAATGAGAGACTTGGTCATCACTTCCTTGTCTAACATTTCTCCATAAAATTAAGGTTCCCTCAAAGGTAGTGGCCCAAGGATTTTTTCTCAACGAAAAGAACTTTCCATAATTTCCGAACTGTAATCAAATTTTATTTTCAAAAAATTTCCAAGGAATTTAAGATCCTATTCGAAGAAATTAATCAAACAGTTACCTTATAGTCAAATGTCTTCTAAGGAAATTCAAAATTTCATTTCAAAGTGAAAGACTCGGTCATTACCTCCTCATCAAACACCTTTCCATAAAATCAAATTCCCTCTAAAGTTAAAAAACCTAAAGATTTTTGTCTGATCAAAAACTTTTCATAATTTCTAAAATTCTACTCGGGTTTTCCTTCAAAATTCTTTCCTCCCAAGGAGCTTCGGATTTTATTCCAAGTATCTAATCAAACAATTGTCTCCTTAGTCAATTATCTTTTGGGGGATTTGGAGTTTTATTCAAAATGGAAGATTTGGTCACCACTTCCTTATCTACCATTTTTCATAAAAGTTGAAATTCCCCCCAAAGTCCATGACTTAAAGATTCTTATTCAATCAAACACCTTCCATAACCCCCAAGGCTCGACTTAAAGTGGAAAGTTTCTTTTTTCTAGAAGTTATTCTTTAATCACATGTTTTATTGGGGATTTAAATTTTAAAAAGGCAAAAATTCTTCTCTTTTGATCACCAAGGTAAGAACCCAAATTCAAACTCAAATTCTTTAAAATTGGGAAACAACCACCCTAATCTCCTACTGATTACTCCAATCATTATGAAATATGAATCACTGCCGAAATTTAACACCCAAATCTCTCTAATTGGATCATTGCCCCCCAAATAACTCGGATTGCAGCAGAATCCAATCATTGCCATGACAGACTCCCCAGATTTTCAGAAATAAATCACCGTCTTTCTCATTGTTGATCTCAGGAATCAAATCAAATTAATTTCAAAATATCACACAAGCACATAATTTGCATTCGTGCCTATTGGGGGGTTGGGTTGCCCTGTCCTAATTGAGAAATGAGATCTACGATTCACTAAATCATTCAAAGAAGCAATATAAAATCCTAGAAAGGAGGGCATCCTGTCCTAGTTTGGACGGTGCTAATGCTCTCTACATGCAAAAGGTAAGTTTGGTCACAAAAAGCCACATCAGTTATTACTGTCAATGTACCACTCCTTCCGCAAGGGAATGATCAAAAAGTACTAGCAGCATAATCTGATGCTTGCCTCGTTCACATAACATAACCCACGAATAGTGTCCGGGATATTATGCAGCAAACCTGAGGATAGGTGAATGGACGCAGTCAATTTGGTTTAACACTTGCCATCAGATCTCGAAGTCATCATCATCACCCATTGGGTGATAGTTGCCCAACTAAGGCAATTTTGAGGAATTTTAATGATTCCTACCAGAGTGATCAATCTAAACAATTGTCTTTCCATAATTTATTGTTTCCCGAAATGTGACCCAATTTATTTTCAAGAGTGTGTAATCAAATCTCAACTTCAATTTTTTTTTTTTTTTCAAAACCCTTTTTAAAAAATAAAGTGCCTTTTTTTTATTTAAATTCTCAAAGTTTTCCTTGCCTCTTTTTTTTCAAATGTTTTGAGGAGTTCGGATTTTATTCCAAGGAATCAATCAAACAGTCATCCTCTAGCCAAATATCTTATAGAGGAACCAAAATTTTATTCAGAATGAGAGACTTGGTCATCACTTCCTTGTCTAACATTTCTCCATAAAATTAAGGTTCCCTCAAAGTCAGTGGCCCAAAGATTTTCACTCGACGGACAGAACTTTCCATAATTTCCGTACTCACTCAAATTTTATTTTCAAAAAATTTCCAAGGAATTTAACATCTTATTCGAAGAAATCAATTAAACAATTACCTTATAGTCAAATGTCTTCTAAGGAAATTCAAAATTTCATTTCAAAGTGAAAGACACGGTCATTACCTCCTCATCAAACACTTTTCCATAAAATCAAATTCCCTCTAAAGTCGAAAAACCTAAAGATTTGTCTGATCAAAAGCATTTCATAATTTCTAAAATTCTACTTGGGTTTTCTTTCAAAATTCTTTCCTCCCAAGGAGCTTTGGATTTTACTCCAAGTATCTAATCAAACAATTGTCTCCTTAGTCAATTATCTTTTGGGGGATTTGGAGTTTTTTTCAACACGGAAGATGCGGTCACCACTTCCTTATCTACCATTTTTCATAACAGTGGAAATTCCCCCTAAAGTCAATGACTTAAAGATTCTTATTCAATCAAACACCTTCCATAACCTCCAAGGCTCTACTTAAGTTGGAAAGTTTCTTTTTCCTAGAAGTTTTTCTTTCAAAACATGTTTTATTGGGGATTTAAATTTTAAAAAGGCAAAAATTCTTCTCTTTTGATCACTAAGGTAAGAACCCAAATTCAAACTCAAATTCTTTAAAATTGGGAAATAACCCCCCTAATCTACTATTGATTACTCAAATCATTATCAGAATACGAATCACTGCCTAAATTGAACACCCAAATCTCTGTAATTGGATCACTGCCCCAAATAACTCGGATTGGAGCAGAATCAAATCACTGCCATATCAGACTTCCTATATTTTCGGAAAGAAATCATTGTCTTTCTCATTGTTGATCTCAGGAATCAAATCAAATCAAATCAGTTTCAAAATATCACACAAGCAGATAATTTGCATTCGTGCCTATCGGGGGTTAGGGTTGCCCTGTACTAATTTAGAAATGAGATCTACGATTCACTAAATCATTCAAAGAGGCAATAATAAAATCCTAGAAAGGGGGGTATCCTGCCCTAGTTTGGAAGGTGCTAATGCTCTCTGCATGCAAAAGGCAAGTTTGGTCACAAAAAGCTACATCAGTTATTACTGTCAATATGATCAAACAGTACTAGCAGCATAATTTGAAGCTTGCCTCGTTCACATAACATAACCCACGAATAGTGTCCGGGATATTATGCAGCAAACCTGAGGATAGGTGAATGGACACAGTCAATTTGGTTTAACACTTGCCATCAGATCTCGAAGTCATCATCACCACCCATAGGGTGATAGTTGCCCAACCAAGGCAATTTTGAGGAATTTTAATGATTACTACCAGAGTGATCAATCTAAAAAATTGTCTATCCATTATTTATTGTTTCCCGAAATGTGACCAAATTTATTTTCACGAGTGTGTGATCAAATCTCAACTTCATTTTTTTTTTTTCCTAAACCCTTATTCAAAATAAAGTGTCTTTTTTCATTTAAATTCTCAAAGTTTTCTTTTCCTCGTTTTTTTTCCTCAAATGTTTTGAGAAGTTCGGATTTTATCCCAAGGAATCAATCAAACAATCATCCTCTAGCCAAATATCTTATAGAGGAACCAAAATTTTATTCAGAATGAGAGACTTGGTCATGACTTCCTTATCTAAAATTTCTCCATAAAATTAAGGTTCCCTCAAAGTCAGTGGCCCAAGGATTTTCACTCGACAAAAAGAGCTTTCCAAAATTTCCGAACTCTAATCAAATTTTATTTTCAAAAAATTTCCAAGGAATTTAAAATCTTATTTGTAGAAATCAATCAACCAGTTACCTTATAGTCAAATGTCTTCTAAGGAAATTGAAAATTTCATTTCAAAGCGAAAGACTCGGTCATTACCTCCTCATCAAACACTTTTCTATAAAATCAAATTCCCTCTAAAGTCAAAAAACCTAAAGATTTTTGTCAGATAAAAAACTTTTCATAATTTCTAAAATTCTACTCGGGTTTCCTTTCAAAATTCTTTCCTCCCAAGGAGCTTCGAATTTTACTCCAAGTATCTAATCAAACAATTGTCTCCTTAGTCAATTATCTTTTGGGAGATTTGTAGTTTTTTTCAAAATGGAAGATGCGGTCACCACTCCCTTATCTACCATTTTGCATAAAAGTTGAAATTCCCCCTAAAGTCAATGACTAAAAAGATTCTTATTCAATCAAATACCTTCCATAACCGTTTGGTCACCACTTCCTTATCTATCATTTTTCATAAAAGTCAAAATTCCCCCTAAAGTCAATGACTTAAAGACTCTTATTCAATCAAATACCTTCCATAACCTCCAAAGCTCTACTTAAGTTGGAAAGTTCCTCTTTTTCTAGAAGTTATTCTTTAATCACATGTTTTATTAGGGATTTAAATTTTAAGAAGAAAAATATTCTTTTTTTTAAATTCTGCTCTTTTGATCACTAAGGTAAGAACCCAAATTCAAATTTAAATTCTTTAAAATTAGGAAACAACCCCCCTAATCTACTACTGATTACTGAAATCATTATCAAAATACGAATCACCGCCTAAATTGAACACCCAAATCTCTGCGATTGGATCATTGCCCCAAATTAATCGGATTGCAGCAAAATCAAATCACTACCATATCAGAGTCCCCAGATTTTCAGAAAGAAATCACCGTCTTTCTCATTGTTGATCTCAGGAATTAAATCAAATCAGTTTCAAAATATCACACAAGCGCATAATTTGCATTCGTGCCTATCGGGGGGTAGGGTTGCCCTGTCCTAATTTAGAAACGAGATCTACGATTCACTGAATCATTCAAAGAGACAATAATAAAATCCTAGAAAGGAGGGTATCCTGCCCTAGTTTGGAAGGTGCTAATGCTCTCTACATGGAAAAGGTGAGTTTGGTCACAAAAAGCCACATCACTTATTACTGTCAATGTACCACTCCTTCCGCAAGGGAATGATCAAACAGTACTAGCAGCATAATCTGATGCTTGCCTCATTCTCATAACATAACCCACGAATAGTGTACGGGAAATTATGCAGCAAACCTGCGGATAGGTAAATGGACCCAATCAATTTTGTTTAACACTTGCCATTGGATCTCGAAGTCATCATCATCACCCATTGGGTGATAGTTGCCCAACCAAGTAGGGATGGCAATTTGAACCCCCCGACGAGGACCCGATCCCCTGATCTCGATTAGAACGGGTTTTCCCAGAAAATTATCCCCATTGGGCCGGGGATGGTATTAAAAATTAAATCCCCGACTGTTTTCGGGCCGGGAACGGGAATAGGTTTCGCAACCCCGGCCCCGCCCCAAATAAGCCCCGCATAACTCGCCGAATATTCCCCGAATATGCCCCGAACATATATACTCCTATGTTTGTCTTTGCCTTTCACCACATGCATTTCGTCTCTCTCACAGTCTTAGCCCCTCTCTCCCTCTCTTGGCGCAATTGCTCTCACGGCGTCGCCGTCGTCCCTCCATCGCCGCTGTCCCTACTCCCCATCGCAGCTGTCCTCCTCCCCCCTTCCCATCAATCGCTGCTGTCCTCCTCCCCTCTTCCCATCGTCGTCGTCCCTCCTCTCCATCATCGCTGCCCCATGTTCCATCATCATCAGAGTTCGTCGCCTCTCCATCGCAGGCGATTGCAGTCGTCTCTCTTTTTCAGTGTGTTAGATTTTTTATTTTTTATTTTTTACATTTGAACTCAGATCTATTCGATCTATTGAATATATATGTTAAATCTGGTGTTTAATATATATTTGAGGTCAGAGTGGTTGAATATATATTTGAACTCAGAGCTCAGATCTGTTTTGTTGAATATACATTTGAGCTCCGAGTTGTTTTGTTGTTGTTGATGATGATAAGCAAATCTGATTGTTGTTGTTGATGAATATATATGTTGAATCTTTGTTATTGAATCTATATGTTTGTTTTTTTTTATTTTTTTATTTTTTTTAATATTTTGATCGGGGAATTTTCGGGGTTGGGGAAATCTGATCCCTGTTAGGGGGCGGAGATGGGGGCGGTGGTAGACGCCCCGTCGGGGATCGGGGTCGGGGACAGGGAAAATTCTACAATTGGGGATCGGGGACGGAGAGTGATCACCGGCCTCGCCGCACCCCGCCCCGTTGCCATTCCTACAACCAAGGCAATTTTGATGATTCCTACCAAAGTGATCAATCTAAACAATTGTCTTTCCATTATTTATTGTTTCCCGAAATGTGACCCAATTTATTTTCAAGACTGTGTGATCAAATCTCAACTTCAATTTTTTTTTTTCAAAACCCTTTTTCAAAATAAAGTGCCTTTTATTTATTTAAATTCTGAAAGTTTTCCATCCCTCTTATTTTTCAAATGTTTTGAGGAGTTCGGATTTTATTCCAAGGAATCAATCAAACAATCATCCACCAGCCAAATATCTTATAGAGGAACCAAAATTTTATTCAGAATGAAAGACTTGGCCATCACTTCCTTGTCTAACATTTCTCCATAAAATTAAGGTTCCCTCAAAGTCAGTGGCACAAAGATTTTCACTCGACGGACAGAACTTTTCATAATTTCCGAACTCTACTCAAATTTAAATTTCAAAAAATTTCCAAGGAATTTAACATCTTATTTGAAGAAATCAATCAAACAGTTACCTTATAGTCAAATGTCTTCAAAGGAAATTCAAAATTTCATTTCAAAGTGAAAGACTCGGTCATTACCTCCTCATCAAACACTTTTCCATGAAATCAAATTCCCTCTAAAGTCGAAAAACCAAAAGATTCCAGTCTGATCAAAAGCATTTCATAATTTCTAAAATTCTACTCAGGTTTTCTTTCAAAATTCTTTCCTTCCAAGGAGCTTCGGATTTTATTCCAAGTATCTAATCAAACAATTGTCTCCTTAGTCAATTATCGTTTGGGGGATTTGGAGTTTTTTTCAAAATGGAAGATGCGGTCACCACTTCCTTATCTACCATTTTTCATAAAAGTTGAAATTCCCACTAAAGTCAATGACTTAAAGATTCTTATTCAATCAAACACCTTCCATAACCTCCAAGACTCTACTTAAGTTGGAAACTTTCTTTTTCCTAGAAGTTTTTCTTTCAAAACATGTTTTATTGGGGATTTAAATTTTAAAAAGGCAAAAATTCTTCTCTTTTGATCACTAAGGTAAGAACCCAAATTCAAACTCAAATTCTTTAAAATTGGGAAATAACCCCAATAATCTACTACTGATTACTCAAATCATTATCAGAATACGAATCACAGCCTAAATTGAACACCCAAATCTCTGTAATTGGATCATTGCCCCAAATAACTCGGATTGCAGCAGAATCAAATCACTGCCATATCAGACTTCCCAGATTTTCGGAAAGAAATCACTGTCTTTCTCATTGTTGATCTCAGGAATCAAATCAAATCAAATCAGTTTCAAAATATCACACAAGCACATAGTTTGCATTCGTGCCTATCGGGGGTTAGGGTTGCCCTGTCCTAATTTAGAAATGAGATCTACGATTCGCTAAATCATTCAAAGAGGCAAATAATACAATCCTAGAAAAAAGGGTATCCTGCCCTAGTTTGGAAGGTGCTAATGATCTCTAAATGCAAAAGGTAAGTTTGGTCATAAAAAGCCACATCAGTTATTACTGTCAATGTACCACTCCTTCCGCAAGGAAATGATCAAACAATACTAGCAGCATAATTTGATGCTTGCCTCGTTCACATAACATAACCCACGAATAGTGTACGAGATATTATGCAGCAAACCTGAGGATAGGTGACTGGACCTAGCCAATTTCGAACCTGAGGATAGGTGAATGGACCCAGCCAATTTTATTTAACACTTGCCATCGGATCTCGAGGTCATTATAATCACCCATTGGGTGATAGTTGCCCAACCAAGGCAATTTTGAGGAATTTTAACGATTCCTACCAGAGTGATCAATACAATTGTCTTTCCATTATTTATTGTTCCCCGAAATGTGACCCAATTTATTTTCAAGTGTGTGATCAAATCTCAACTTCAATTTTCTTTTTTTTTTTCAAAACCCTTTTTCAAAATAAAGTGCCATTTTTTTATTTAAATTCTTAAAGTTTTCCATTCCTCTTTTTTTCCAAATGTTATGAGGAGTTCGGATTTTATTACAAGGAATCAATCAAACAGTCATCCTCTAGCCAAATATCTTATAGAGGAATCAAAATTTTATTCAGAATGAGAGACTTGGTCATCACTTCCTTGTCTAACATTTCTCCAAAAATTTAAGGTTCTCTCAAAGTCAGTGGCCCAAAGATTTTCACTCGATGGATAGAACTTTTCATAATTTCCGAACTCTACTCAAATTTTATTTTCAAAAAATTTCAAAGGAATTTAACATCTTATTTGACGAAATCAATCAAACAATTACCTTCTAGTCAAATGTCTTCTAAGGAAATTCAAAATTTCATTTCAAAGTGAAAGACTCGGTCATTACCTCCTCATCAAACACTTTTCCATAAAATCAAATTCCCTCTAAAGTCATTAGGGTTGCCCTGTCCTAATTTAGAAATGAGATCTACGATTCACTAAATCATTCAAAGAGGCAAAAATAAAATCCTTGAAAGGAGGGTATCTTGCCCTAGTTTGGAAGGTGCTAATGCTCTCTACATGCAAAAGGTAAGTTTGGCCACAAAAAGCCACATCAGTTATTAGTGTCAATGTACCACTCCTTCCGCAAGGGAATGATCAAACAGTACTAGCAGCATAATCTGATGCTTGCCTCGTTCACATAACATAACCCACGAATAGTGTACGAGATATTATGCAGCAAACTTGAGGATAGGTGACTGGACCTAGCCAATTTCGTTTAACACTTGCCATCGGATCTCGAAGTCATCATCATCACCCATTGGGTGATTAGTTGCCCAACCAAGGCAATTTTGAGGAATTTTAATGATTCCTACCAGAGTGATCGATCTAAACAATTGTCTTTCCGTTATTTATTGTTTCCCGAAATGTGACCCAATTTATTTTCAAGAGTGTGTGATCAAATCTCAACTCAAATTTTTTTTTTTTTTTTTGTCAAAACCCTTTTTCAAAATAAAGGCCTTTTTTTAATTTAAATTCTCAAAGATTTGCTTCCCTCTTTTTTTTCAAATGTTTTGAGGAGTTCGGATTTTATTTCAAGGAATCAATCAAACAATCATCCTCAAGCCAAATATCTTATAGAGGAACCAAAATTTTATTTAGAATGAGAGACTTGGTCATCACTTCCTTGTCCAACATTTCTCCATAAAATTAAGGTTTCCTCAAAGTCAGTGGCCCAAAAATTTTCACTCGATGGACAGAACTTTTCATAATTTCGGAACTCTACTCAAATTTTATTTTCAAAAAATTTCCAAGGAATTTAACATCTTATTCGACGAAATCAATCAAACAGTTACCTTATAGTCAAATGTCTTCTAAGGAAATTCAAAATTTCATTTCAAAGTGAAAGACTCGGTCATTACCTTCTCATCAAACACTTTTCCATAAAATCAAATTCCCTCTAAAGTCAAAAAACCTAAAGCTTTCTGTCTGATCAAAATCTTTTCATAATTTCTAAAGTTCAACTCACATTTTGTTTCAAAATTCTCCCTAGGAGCTTCGGATTTTATTCCAAGTATCTAATCAAACAATTGTCTCCTTAGTCAATGATCTTTTGGGGGATTTGGAGTTTTATTCAAAATGGAAAATTTGGTCACCACTTCCTTATCTACCATTTTTCATAAAAGCTGAAATTCCCCCTAAAGTCAATGACTTAAAGATTCTTATTCAATCAAACACCTTCCATAACCTCCAAGGCTCTACTTAAGTTGGAAAGTTTCTTTTTCCTAGAAGTTTTTCTTTCAAAACATGTTCTATTGGGTATTTAAATTTTAAAAAGGCAATATTTCTTCTCTTTTGATCACTAAGGTAAGAACCCAAATTCAAACTCAAATTCTTTAAAATTGGGAAACAACCCCCCTAATCTACTACTGGTTACTCAAATCATTATCAGAATACGAATCACTACCTAAATTAAACACCCAAATCTCTGTAATTGGATCATTGCCCCAAGTAACTCGGATTGCAGCAGAATCAAATCACTGCCATATCAGACTTCCCAGATTTTCGGAAAGAAATCACTGTCTTTCTCATTGTTGATCTCAGGAATCAAATCAAATCAAATCAGTTTTAAAATATCGCACAAGCACATAATTTGCATTCGTGCCTATTGGGGGTTAGGGTTGCCCTGTCCTAATTTAGAAATGAGATCTACGATTCACTAAATCATTCAAAGAGGCAAAAATAAAATCCTTGAAAGGAGGGTATCTTGCCCTAGTTTGGAAGGTGCTAATGCTCTCTACATGCAAAAGGTAAGTTTGGCCACAAAAAGCCACATCAGTTATTAGTGTCAATGTACCACTCCTTCCGCAAGGGAATGATCAAACAATACTAGCAGCATAATCTGATGCTTGCCTCGTTCACATATCATAACCCACGAATAGTGTCCTGGATATTATGCAGCAAACCTGAGGAAAGGTGAATGGACCCAATCAAATTTGTTTAAGACTAACCATCGGATCTCGAAGTCATCATCATCACCCATTCGGTGATAGTTGCCCAACCAAGGCAATTTTGAGGATTTTTTGCAATATATTAAGTGACCTGATAAAATATGTGCAATCATCAATTGTAAGATATTATTGGCTTGTGGGTGTGTGTCCGCACAGTTTTTTCTTGATGATATATGTGATTAATTGTTGAAAACCCAACATGTGCATAAGGTACTTACAGTCACAAGTTGATGCGCATGATTGCCTTTAAATAAATTCAACATTTATACTAAGTTTAAAATTTAAAATTATTTTTGGTTGACCTCAATTAAATAGATTAGCTAGGTTATCCATGATCTCTAAATGCAAAAGGTAAGTTTGGTCATAAAAAGCCACATTAGTTATTACTGTCAATGTACCACTCCTTCCGCAAGGAAATGATCAAACAATACTAGCAGCATAATCTGATGCTTGCCTCGTTCACATAACATAACCCACGAATAGTGTACGAGATATTATGCAGCAAATCTGAGGATAGGTGAATGGACCCAGCCAATTTTATTTAACACTTGCCATCGGATCTCGAAGTCATCATCATCACCCATTGGGTGATAGTTGCCCAACCAAGGCAATTTTGAGGAATTTTAATGATTCCTAGCAGAGTGATCAATCTAAACAATTGTCTTTCCATTATTTATTGTTTCCCGAAATGTGACACAATTTATTTTCAAGAGTGTGTGACCAGATCTCAACTTCAATTTTTTTTCTTTTCAAAACCCTTTTTTAAAATAAAGTGCCTTTTTTTAATTTAAATTCTCAAAGTTTTGCTTCCCTCTTTTTTTTCAAATGTTTTGAGAAGTTCGTATTTTATTCCAAGGAATCAATCAAACAATCATCCTCTAGCCAAATATCTTATAGAGGAACCAAAATTTTATTCAGAATGAGAGACTTGGTCATCACTTCCTTGTTCAACATTTCTCCATAAAATAAAGGTTCCCTCAAAGTTAGTGGCCCAAAGATTTCAACTCAAAAGAACTTTCCATAATTTCCGAACTCTACTCAAATTTTATTTTCAAAAAATTTCGAAGGAATTTAACATCTTATTTGACGAAATCAATCAAACAATTACCTTCTAGTCAAATGTCATCTAAGGAAATTCAAAATTTCATTTCAAAGTGAAATACTCGGTCATTACCTCCTCATCAAACACTTTTCCAAAAAATCAAATTCCCTCTAAAGTCGAAAAACCTAAAGATTTCTGTCTGATCAAAAACTTTTCATAATTTCTGAAGTTCTACTCACGTTTTCTTTCAAAATTCTTTCCTCCCTAGGAGCTTCGGATTTTATTCCAAGTATCTAATCAAACAATTGTCTCCTTAGTCAATGATCTTTGGGGGGATTTGGAGATTTTTTCAAAATGGAAGATGCGGTCACCACTTCCTTATCTACCATTTTTCATAAAAGCTGAAATTCCCCCTAAAGTCAATGACTTAAAGATTCTTATTCAATCAAACTCCTTCCATAACCTCCAAAGCTCTACTTAAGTTGGAAAGTTTCTTTTTCATAGAAGTTTTTCTTTCAAAACATGTTTTATTGGGGATTTAAATTTTAAAAAGGCAAAAATTCTTCTCTTTTGATCACTAAGGTAAGAACCCAAATTCAAACTCAAATTCTTTAAAATTGGGAAACAACCCCCCTAATCTACTACTGATTACTCAAATCATTACCAGAATACGAATCACAGCCTAAATTGAACACCCAAATCTCCGTAATTGGATCATTGCCCCAAATAACTCGGATTGCAGCAGAATCAAATCACTGCCATATCAGACTCCCCAGATTTTCAGAAAGAAATGACTGCCTTTCTCATTGTTGATCTCAGGAATCAAATCAAATCAGTTTCAAAATAACGCACAAGCACATAATTTGTATTCGTGCCTATCGGGGGTTAGGGTTGCCCTGTCCTAATTTAGAAATGAGATCTACGATTCACAAAATCATTCAAAGAGGCAAAAATAAAATCCTTGAAAGGAGGGTATCCTGCCCTAGTTTGGAAGGTGCTAATGCTCTCTACATGCAAAAGGTAAGTTTGGTCACAAAAAGCGACATCAGTTATTACTGTCAATGTACCACTCCTTCCGCAAGGAAATGATCAAACAATACTAGCAGCATAATCTGATGCTTGCCTCGTTCACATAACATAACCCAACAATAGTGTCCGGGATATTATGCAGCAAACCTGAGGATAGGTGAATGGACCCAATCAAATTTGTTTAACACTTGCCATCGTGGTGAATATGTTTAATGTGAATAGGGAAATGGACCAGAGTGTGGCTATTATTCTTGATGATATGATTCAGCCTTGGAGTTTGTTGATGGATTGCAGGATCTACTTTGTTAGGAAGGCTGGAATAAGGCCTATTTGGTGGCTAGATTTGGGGTTAATGGGGGTGGGGAAGTATTGTATTTGAGTTAATGGTTATTTATCAACAAAAAAAAAAAAGTATTGTATTTGGGCTAATGGTTTATTGCAATGGTGTAAATGTTTTCAATTGATTACTGCTTTTAATAATCTGTCAGGGAAAAAAAAAAAAAATCTTACATTACCTTTATGGGGACCTTTTGCTGTAAGTCGAGATGCATTTTTGGGAATCTTCTATCATCTAGCATTTGTTTTTCCAAAACAAAACCACCTTCAATCAAGTGGAAAGGTGCATTTTTTAAAACAATCCAAGAATAAATGTAAGATAAAAAGAATGTGTTGAAGTTGAACAATCAAAAAAGTAACATGGAAAAGCAACTTTATTGTTTTGCATTTTCAATTTAATCATGCCATTTCTTTCTAATTGTTTTACGTATTATGATAGCCAAATCTGAACTTTTGCATTCATCTTAGGACATGGAATCTAACAGAGAGTCTTTATCCCTTTCCTAAAATAAGAATGTATCTTTCCGGATAATTTAAGCCTTTAACGTGTAAAAAATAGAAATAAATAAATAAAATAATCTTAAAATCAATAAATAAAATAATATTAAATCGTGAAGTATCTAACAATTATACTCAACCATTACATTGGATCACTCAGGTTTTTGGTTGGGGAAGCATCAAATCCCTCAATTACATTGAATCACAATAGGGAGTAGCTAGAAAGCACACACTAACCTAATCAGAATGCTTCTGGTTGTTAAAGATGCTAATTTTACATCTAACCTATTCTAAATCGATGCAAATTCTGTTAGGCAACACAGTCTACTCTTGCAACACAAAAGGTGAAGCTAAAACCAAAAAAAAGAAGAAGAAGAAGAAAAAAAAGATAAGAAACGATCAATTTATTTGTATATAATTCTTCAAACTAGGAAAAGTGTTTCATAACTCTTTATATTCAGAATTGGCCTCCTGCTAATGCATGATAAAACCTATCTCTTGCAGTAGCCTGGCCTTCCATCAGCAGCTTCAGCAGCAGCTGCTGCTAGATCATCATCAGACTTCACCTTCACCGGCAATCGTAGCAACTCATCTTTTCTATACATTTACATGGACATATCTGTCCTACAGTTGTTACCTGTTCAACTTTGATTTTTTCTTTTTTTAAACAGAAGTTACCATAGATGCTCTTAGCAAGTTGCTTGACTTTAAGACTTGTATATAGAGGTTCCAATAATTGACTTGAAGCTTTAACTCCCTCTTAATCAACTACCAACCGTCTCTGCTTTATTGTGAGAATCGTGGTAGCAATGATAACACACATACATGGATCTCTTTAAGCTGCTCCTGTTTGGCCATTGAAAAAGCATTTGCCAAACGCCACTTAACATAGTACTTTATTATTTATTCTTTTCGTATTATTCATCTATTTTTAGCAAATTACAGCGGCATATTGCAAAGTGGGTTTGCTATGTTCACACATAATGCTCTATCAGATTATACCCCAATTATCCATTATCCTGATGTCTCAAATTATTTTAACTACATCATGAGTTTCTCTAAACATGATAAGACGAGAGAATTGGTGACTGGGGATTTGATCTATGTTTTATCATTATAAGCTAGTTTACATCATCTTTGATTGAACCACCATAGAATTTGCATATGACCTTACTCTGATGTTGATTTGTAAGAGCAATCCTTCACAACTTTTTTCTTTGAATTCAAATTTATAGTTAAAAAAATATCTTTTCTTGAAACTTATGGTAAATTAAAAAATAATTTTTTTTAAAAATGAAATTAAGAATGAATCAAATCATTAAATTTTAAGAATTATATTTTGTTCAATTTAGTAAAATTTTAAAAACCATAAAGATTGGATGTGATTGAGATTTGTATAAGTATTTTATAAATTGGTGTTTCCCATTTTGCTGTTATGGATTTTCCATTCAAACTTGGAAGAAATAGAAAATTCCAAGTTGGTGGTATAGTGATGCAGGGCATTTTCATGTAATTGGATCAATTGTCATAATCATCAAACCCACAAAAAAAGTCTTACTTCTCAGGTGATACTGATCTGAGAGATACTTCTCAGGTGATATTGAAGACAGTGAGTGTTTCTTCAAAAATTCAAACTTCCAAATCATTGCTTGCTTATAAAGATTATTTGCTTGTCTTTCACGGTGAGGTTGAAGATGGGTCACACATGCGAACTTCCAAATCATTGTTTGCATTCTTGCGGAAATAGGGTCAGCTATGGCTTAGAAACATCTTAACAGTTTTCTAACATGGATGGTTACACACACACCTTCCTACATGAGTATGATGTCTTTGACATTAAGAGTTTTTTAATGATTATTGCGAAATAATATATTCCCAAAAATTCTATTGGTTTTTGTAAAAAAGAAAAAGTAAAGTTGCTTATGATCTTTATCAGTGTTATCAGAGGCGAGCCTAAGCGCTCGCCTAAGCGCTAAGCGAGGCGAGGCGAGCCTTCGGCGCTTCATGCGTGCTGAGGCGAGGCGAAATGGTGAGGTGACTCAGAAGCGCTTGAAGCGAGGCTTAGGCGATGAAGCGTGAGGCGGAAAGAGGCGACGCTTCATCGTATTTTTGCCTGATTTAAGTTCGAAACATCTGGCCCCTTGATCGACTTCGTTCGAATCATCTGGGCCCTTGATCGACAAAGTTAATTACGAAATAAGAAGCCAAACCCTAGATCAACTTGGTGGAGTGCATCATCTGCCGAAGTCAAATCGAAGCATCTGGTCTTCTTCTGGTCTTCTTCTGCCGAAGTCGAATCGCCAGGGTCTGCTTCTTCCTTCTTCGGACGTGGTGAGTTGCTTCTTCTACCTTCTTCTTCCTTTCTTCTTCTTCTTCCTTTCTCCTTTGTTCACTGTCGGACCTGTTCGACTTCACCTGTTCTTTGTTCGACTTCGACTTGAAGAAGAGCACTGTCGAACACTGTTCGACTTCGAATTAATTCATTTTTTCTAAAATTAATTTTTAATTCGCAAAAATTAATTTTTAAAATTAATTCAATTATTTTATTTCTTCTGTGTTAAAATTTCAATTAATTTAATTAATTTCCTGATTATTTTAATTTCTTGTTATTCAATTAATTCTTGTTATTCAATTAATTATTTTAATTCAATTAATTCAATTAATTTGTTTAATTCAATTAATTCAATTAATTTGTTTATATTTTAATTTAATTCAATTAATTTCCTAATTATTCAATTAATTATTTTAATTCAATTAATTTGTTTAATTCAATTAATTCAATTAATTTGTTTATTTTAATTCAATTAATCTAATTCAATTAATTTCCTAGTTATTTTAATTTCCTGGTTATTCAATTAATTATTTTAATTCAATTAATTTGTTTATTTTAATTCAATTAATTTAATTCAATTAATTTGTTGGTTATTTTAATTTCCTGGTTATTCAATTAATTATTTTGATTCAATTAATTTCAACTATTTTAATTTTTTTACGTTCTTTAATGTTGTTAAAATATTTATATTTTTGTCTATACCATTTATTTTAAAAAATTATCATTTCTGGTCGCCTCGCTTCGATGAAGCCCTCGCCTCGCCTCGTCGCCTCGCGCTTAGGCGTTAGGTGACCTTGTCGCCTTGGTTCGCTTTTCGCCTTAAAAAACACTGCTCCAAGGCTCTACTTAAGTTGGAAAGTTTCTTTTTCCTAGAAGTTTTTCTTTCAAAACATGTTCTATTGGGGATTTAAATTTTAAAAAGGCAAAAATTCTTCTCTTTTGATCACTAAGGTAAAAACCCAAATTCAAACTCAAATTCTTTAAAATTGGGAAACCCCTCCCCCCCTAATCTACTACTGATTACTCAAATCATTATCAGAATACGAATCACTGCCTAAATTGAACAACCATATCTCTGTAATTGGATCATTGCCCCAAATAACTAGGATTGCAGCAGAATCAAATCACTGCCATATCAGACTCCCCAGATTTTCGGAAAGAAATCACCGTCATTCTCATTGTTGATCTCAGGAATCAAATCAAATTAGTTTCAAAATATCACACAAGCACATAATTTGCATTCGTGCCAATCAGGGGTTAGGGTTGCCTTGTCCTAATTTAGAAATGAGATCTACAATTCACTAAATCATTCAAAGAGGCAATAATAAAATACTAGAAAGGAGGGTATCTTGCCCTAGTTTGGAAGGTGCTAATGCTCTCTACATGCAAAAAGTAAGTTTGGTCGCAAAAAGCTACATCAGTTATTACTGTCAATGTACCACTCCTTCCGCAAGGAAATGATCAAACAATACTAGCAGCATAATCTGATGCTTGCCTCGTTCACATAACATAACCCACGAATAGTGTACGAGATATTATGCAGCAAACCTGAGGATAGGTGACTGGACCCAGCCAATTTTGTTTAACACTTGCCATCGGATCTCGAAGTCATCATCATCACCTATTGGGTGATAGTTGCCCAACCAAGGCAATTTTGAGGAATTTTAATGATTCCTACCAGAGTGATTAATCTAAACAATTGTCTTTTCATTATTTATTGTTTCTCGAAATGTGACCCAATTTATTTTCAAGAGTGTGTGATCAAATCTCAACTTCAATTTTTTTTTTCTTTTTCAAAATAAAGTGCCTTTTTTTTATTTAAATTCTCAAAGTTTTCCTTCCCTCTTCTATTTCAACTGTTTTGAGGATTTCGGATTTTATTCCAAGGAATCAATCAAACAATCATCCTATAGCCAAATATTCTTATAGAGGAACCAAAATTTTATTCAGAATGAGAGACTTGGTCATCACTTCCTTGTCTAACATTTCTCCATAAAATTAAGGTTCCCTCAAAGTCATGGCCCAAAGATTTTCACTCGACGGACAGAACTTTCCATAATTTCCGAACTCCACTCAAATTTTATTTTCAAAAAATTTCCAAGGAATTTAACATCTTATTCAAAGAAATCAATCAAACAGTTATCTTATAGTCAAATGTCTTCTAAGGAAATTCAAAATTTCATTTCAGAGTGAAAGACTCTGTCATTACCTCCTCATCAAACACTTTTCCATAAAATCAAATTCCCTCTAAAGTCAAAAAACCTAAAGATTTCTGTTTGATTAAAAATTTTCATAATTTCTAAAGTTCTACTCGCGTTTTCTTTCAAAATTCTTTCCTCCCTAGGAGCTTCAGATTTTATTCCAAGTGTCTAATCAAACAATTGTCTCCTTAGTCAATTATCTTTTGGGGGATTTGGAGTTTTATTCAAAATGGAAGATTTGGTCACCGCTTGCTTATCTACCATTTTTCATAAAAGTTGAAATTCCCCCCTAAAGTCAATGACTTAAAGATTCTTATTCAATCAAACACCTTCCATAACCTCCAAGGCTCTACTTAAGTTGGAAAGTTTCTTTTTCCTAGAAGTTTTTCTTTCAAAACATGTTCTATTGGGTATTTAAATTTTAAAAAGGCAATATTTCTTCTCTTTTGATCACTAAGGTAAGAACCCAATTTCAAACTCAAATTTTTTAAAATTGGGAAACAACCCCCCTAATCTACTACTGATTACTCAAATCATTATCAAAATACGAATCACTGCCTAAATTGAACACCCAAATCTCTGCAATTGGATCATGCCCCAAATAACTCAGATTGCAGCAGAATCAAATCACTGCCATATCAGACTCCCCAGATTTTCGGAAAGAAATCACCATCTTTCTCATTGTTGATCTCAGGAATCAAATCAAATCAGTTTCAAAATATCACACAAGCACATAATTTGCATTCGTGCCTATCGGGGGGTAGGGTTGCCCTATCCTAATTTATAAGTAAGATCTACGATTCACTAAATCATTCAAAGAGGCAATAATACAATCCTAGAAAGGAGGGTATCCTGCCCTAGTTTGGAAGGTGCTTATGCTCTCTACATGCAAAAGGTAAGTTTGGTCACAAAAAGCTACATCAGTTATTACTGTCAATACACCACTCCTTCCGCAAGGGAATGATCAAACAGTACTAGCAACATAATCTGATGCTTGCCTCGTTCACATAACGTAACCCACGAATAGTGACCGGGATATTGCGGCAAACCTAAAGATAGGTGAATGGACCCAGTCAAATTTGTTTAAGACTAACCATCGGATCTCGAAGTCATCATCATCACCCATTCGGTGATAGTTGCCCAACCAAGGCAATTTTGAGGAATTTTGGCAATATATTAAGTGACCTGATAAAATATGTGCAATCATCAATTGTAAGATATTATTGGCTTGTGGGTGTGTGTCCGCACAGTTTTTTCTTGATGATATATGTGGTTAATTGTTGAAAACCCAGCATGGGCATAAGGTACTTACAGTCACAAGTTGATGCGCATGATTGCCTTTAAATAAATTCAACATTTATACTAAGTTTAAAATTTAAAATTATTTTTGGTTGACCTCAATTAAATAGATTAGCTAGGTTATCCATTGAAAAAATATTATAGATAATATTCATTACACAAACTTAATTAGTTATTTTGTAGTTAAATTGCAAGAAGATGTTTATGGAATTCTAGATATATATATATATATATATATGTGGATTGTAACAGTTTAACCCTGCAATAGTGTTCTAATTTTGTGTTCCATTTTAAGTTTGAGCATCCATAGCCTTTGACAGTCGGGTTGGGTATAGTCCGGGCCAGCTATTTTTGTAACAATATTCATTTATTGGGTATAGTTTGGGCCTGCTAGTATAGGGGCCAACTCCAGAGGAATCCACCACACTTGAGGCCTGTGGTAGTTGATCTGATCACCCTGATTCCTTTATTTACACCTTGCACATGCATATGCATTGCATTCCAGGTCCAAATGTTTTGATATTCATTAAAATGTTTAACTCATGTTCCTTCATAGATAAAATTTTTGTTGCTTTCTATAATCAAAATTATTTGGTCAACAAATACAGTTTTTGTAAAGCTTTAACAAAAAGTAAATCAATTAGATATGGGTAGAGATGTGACTAAACACTATGAATCAAACTTAGGTTGCTTACAAAAGTACTATTAAACAAGTCTCTAGTACATTTGATCCCACATTGATGATGCTCTCAAGTCCTATATATATACCTTTGCTCTGTTAACAGAAACTGACTTACACCTAAAAGATGTAGTTTAGCGGATTACTAGGTGTGTAGAGCTGTGTATCAAGGGGAAACACACGAGATTTCCCAATCCACAGGTTGCTTACAAAAGTACTATTAAACAAGTCTCTAGTACATTTGATCCCACATTAATGATGCTCTCAAGTCCTATATATATACCTTTGCTCTGTTAACAGAAACTGACTTACACCTAAAAGATGTAGTTTAGCGGATTACTAGGTGTGTAGAGCTGTGTATCGGGGAAACACGTGAGATTTCCCAATCCACACAATGACTATAGTTCCTGATATTTTCATTCTCTACTCTTGTTAGTAACAAATTTGTGTTTCAACCTTCCTCAAAATTTGCTTAAATCTGTGGTAACCAAACCAATGACATGAAATCATACAGCGAATTTAAAGGACAGAGGAGTGCAAAAAGATTTCATCTAGCAAATTCAGAGGATTTCAAGAATGAATGAAACAATTTCATCCAGCAAAATCAGGTAGTTTCTATTTTCCACTTTATTATGTCACAATTCATTCAACCAATACACTTGATTACAAATCACTGAACAAAAGGAGCTCTGAGTTATCTATTCAACACCAATACAGAACTAATTTAACTTGAGACTAGTCCTGCACGCTACTGCTAAGGATCAAACATGAAAATGTTTTTAGGTAGATTTAGATGCAGTTTTGAGTCCACAATATTGTAAACCTCTTTGCTCGCTCACTTTCTGGTATTCTTACCTACCAGAAGATGAAGTATGGAAAATCATTACTTAGATCTGCATATTTCAATTTGGTAAATTTGATTGACAAACACATGAATCTATACATGTATACAAAACCATGCAGGAAACCGAGGGCTAAAATTACGATATACGGATACATACATACATGTATGTATATATATATATGGTACCTGATCGGAATCGCTACCGGAGAGTCGCCGGAAAATCGAAGAATTGAGGAGAGATGAGGCGGCAACGGAGCGATCCAGCCCTGGAGAGAGATGCTATGAGACAATGATGAACCACAGATCAGAATCCGTAGAGAAGAACCATTGAGTTCATATATCGAATCCGTAGAGAAGAGATATATGAAAAGAAATTTAAATTGTGTAGGGCCCTTCACTAGCCTTATGCCTTAGGCCTTCTAGCGTGCCTTATTTGTGATGTTTATGTGATATGGCATCATTAAACACATAATTTCAGAGCATATAGCCTTGTTAAACTCTCATGTTTATCACTCTTTAATTATGTTTAAGAGTTGTGCCCTTATGCCTTGTTGATGAGTCAATGCATGAGCATCATTATCTGGCCTTTCATACTATCATTTCAGATCATTTTGGCCACTATCTTGGCATGCATGAGGTCTTTTTAGGGCTCATTTAGTCCATTGAGCATTGTATTGTGTAGCCCTAGTGTTGTGTGCTTTGCTAGCTTTAATGCTTAAGTCTTCTAGCATGTTATACCTGTGTTGTTCTCATGATATGTCATCATTTGGCATATGATTTCAATGCTTGTACCTATGTCATGCTCTCATATGTGTCGCTCTTTCAATGCGTTTGAAAATTAAGCTTTGTGCCTTGCTTGCGAACAAACCAATGAGCATGCGTTCTTTGCTTTCTGTGCCTAAGTCTTAATGTGTATTGGCCACTATTTTGAAGTGTCTTAGGTCTGTCCATATGCGATTTGACCATTTGAGATTGATAGTGCATGCTTCTAGTATAATGCACTCCATTAGCTTTGATGCCTTAGCTTTTAAACATGCCATGCACGCATTGTTTACATGATAGAATCTTGCGCATGCCAGTTTAGCATTGATAGATAGGCATGTTATATGCTTTGCATCGTGTTTGGATCGGACGTTAATCCAAACACAAGGAATGTCGCACATTTCATACTCAAAGTGATGAAACATGTTGCATTTCTTGGTCGCCAACCCTCTTGATCATGCATGATAGAGGCAGAGGCTCTTATGTGTTGTTTGTGCATTCACTAATATTGTGCGAGCTTGGCTTTTTGGCCATCATGCATTGAGATGCGTGATTGGTGGTTTGAGAGTCGAATACTACGCTCCTTTGAGCTCGAGAAATGATAAGGAGAGTAGTTGCACATACATTTCCTTGTAAATGCATTGTTGTGCCTTTGTTGATCTCTGTTGCAGCAAAGTTGAGATTCTGGAAAAAGAAGTGGCCGGCCGGCCACTTGCACTAGTCTGCCGACCACTTGAAGTGGCCAGCCGGCCAGTTGAGGTAGCTTGTCGACCAGTTGAAGTGGCCGGCCGGCCACTTGCAGCAAAATTTTCCAAAATGCTCCTGCTTTGGGGCAGATGCAACCTGAAAATGTGTTCGATGCTCTGAGGTCACCACAGGTGCAAACTGAGACAACTCATGGCAAGGCAATGCATTTCCGGGCGAAGCAAACCGAGCATACATATCTCCCTCCCCTCGAGGCCATTTTAACTGCTTTATTTAGCTAGTTAGTTTGTCGATTTTGTAATTAATTAGTTAATGTATTTAGCTAATTTAATTCATTATTGTAATATTCTAATTAGCTTAGCATAGCTAGTTTCAATTTGGTTTGTAATTAATTAGCTTAACATAATTAATTAATTGGTCTGTAATAAGTAGCTTAGCTTAACTCTTATTTATTCGAACCCTCCTTCGAGAGGGCAAATAAGTGTGCGTGTGTGTGTGAATGTCTTCTAACCCCACGTCTTTCTCCCTTTTACTTATCCGCTTTTGGTGGTTAGTTTAGGACATATTTCAATTAGCATACCTTATGCTTCGCATGTTTGCATCATTCATTTGTCTTGCATGCACCGGGCTTGGCGCATCAACCGCATTGTATTTCAATACACTTCTTTGAATACATGTATCAAATGTTGCATTCATATGCCATCTTAGATAGCCGAGCCCATTTAGTTGCATTTTGCATGTGTTGCATTAGGCACTTAACATAGTTAAGATCATGCATTGATTTCTAACTAGTTGTTGTTTTGGCTCGGAGTACACTGTGAGTGTTTATGCTTTAGCATACTGCATGAGATGTGTATGTTTCCATGTTAACATGCTTGCCATGAGGCTATTTGCTTAACTGCTATAACTGCATGAATGCTTGTGGATGAAGGCTTCATTGCTTGAATTGAAACAATTCATCAAAATGTGCATTTTAAGCCCACTTGAGAGTGGCAAATCATGTTTTAAGCCCACTTAAGAGTGGCAAATCCGCGCTTTAGCCTACTCAAGGGTAGCACTTTCAAACCATTTTCAAAAAAACAAGCATGAAATGTTTTGTTCCAAATTGAGTAATTTAGTCTATACTTGTGTGTTGTGCGCATCACATAGTAAGTTATCTAATAATCAAAATAAGAACACATGTGTTTTCAAAAATAACATATCATGTTAGTAGAGGCCGATCTTTGATCGGGCGAGTGGGAGTCCTCATTTCAGGACCTTCCCCTCTCATACCCAAGTTCTCGAGCCGAGGCAACTTTGATGATGACGGACACGTGGCCTTAGGCACGAGTCAGGGTTTCCTAAATTTTCCAAAATAAAATATTTAGATGGCGACTCTAAAATCTGGCAAAGCAGTCCATGTTTGGCACTTTTTGATTAAAATCGATTTTCCAAAACGATTTGTCAGATTTGGACTCTTTGGTGATTTATTAGTCTTACATTGCACTTTGTGAGATTAGATTCAGAACCGTGATAGAAGTCCGAACTGTAGTAGCTAGAACACAATTCGCGCCCTCTCCAAAAAGGGGGGGCGCGAAGCGAGTTCAGGGCAGTCTACAATTTGCATTTTTGAGCAATTTTTGAAATGTCTGGGTGTGCCCAGACCCCTCGTGCGGCCACGGGCTCCGCACGAGCGGCCCATGCCTTGAACCAAAAGTGGGTTGTACTGTGCACTCGAGTGGCTCGAGCTTCTGCACGAGAGGAGCCAGAACGCTCGAGTGGTTAGGCCGGCCGCACGTATAGCCAGGCAGGGAAAAATCTGTGTTGTTTTCTTTGTGTTGCTACTCCCGACCTCCGGAACGCATCCCCAACCTTATTTAAACGCTTTTAGGAGTGAAATGATGATTAGGAATTCAGTAAAGAAGGTTGCGAATTATGAAAGATAAGTGTTCGAATTTAAATAAATGATTTATCAAATGTGTGTGAAATGTTTGTATAGGTCGTGTGGTAGAGGTGACGCCGCGAAATCAAACACACTGTTAGTAGTAATATTGTACATTTATTCTCTTTATTGCGTACCTTGAACCATGAATGGTGAATGGTGCCAACATTACGAATTGATCGGAAATAAAGAAACTTCATTAATATTATATGACATGCGCTATATGATTGGGCCCGAGGCCACTTGTTTTATGCTTGGGCCTAAGGCCGCTTGGTTTATATAATTATGGATATTGTGAGAACCTTATGATCATGTACTTATACTATTCTACTGTATTATTACTCATTGAGTATCGCTCACTGAATATTATGTATGCACATGTAGGTGATCAACAACATGGAGCACACCCTTAGAGTCAGCTTCAGGAACTATTTTTGTGCCCCAATCGAGTTGTGCCTCCGAGATGGTGTTTTGTCTTTCCTCACATCACACCTTGATCTTATTATGTTTTGGTATTATGGTGTTGGGTTTGTAAACAATGTGTACAAATTTCCTTTGGCTCTTATATTTTTGTTAGACATGTAAATGTTTTAATGTGTTACGTGGTTAACTTCATTAATATTATATAACATGTGCTATATGATTGGGTCCGACGCCGCTTGTTATATGATTGGGCCCGAGGCCTGATATATGATTGGGCTTGAGGCCACATGTTATATGCTTGGGCCTAAGGCTGCTTGGTTTATATGATTATGGATATTGTGAGAACCTTATGATAATCTATTTACACTGCTTTATCGTATTATTACTTATTAAGTTTCACTCACCCAATATTATATATGAACATGTAGGTGATCAACAGCATGGAGCACACCCCTAGAGTCAGCTTTAGGAACTATTTTTGTGACCCAATTGAGTCGTGCCTCCATGACGGAGTTTTGTCTTGACTCACATCACACCGTGATCCTATTATGTTTTGCTATTATGGTCTTGGGTTTGTAAACAATGTGTACAAATTTCCTTTGGTTCTTATATTTTTGTTGGACATGTAAATGTTTTAATGTGTTATATGGTTAACTCTACAATTTTGCTCATGATTGGCACAGCTCAATGAACTTCTCTTTATTATTATGCTTCCGTCTATGGCCCCATTAGCATAAATATTTTGTATGTTAGTTTGAGGCCTTTGGTAATTTATGGATTACTGGCCGATTATGACTCAAACTTTTAGGGGCGAGCTCGGGTCATGACAGAGTGGTATTAGAGCACGAGTTAATATCTCACACACGAGTCCATGTGAGCAATAAAAAGTCTAGAAAAGGTTTAAGTTGCATCCATATTGCTATCGTAATCAGGTATGACATGAAAATGTGCATTTGTAAATATGACTTATGTGTATATTATATGTGAAAGTTATAATGTATGTTGCCCTTGATCGTTGTGAGAACAAGGACTGAAGATAGGGAGGATTCAACCTCCGCACGACTTGATCGGATGGAGGCAATGATTATGGGCATGGCTGTGGCTTTTAGACAACAACAATAATAACAACAACAATGGCAACCCCCACCGCCACTAATGATGGTGCCACCACCAGTAGTGCAAGACCATCAAGCTGACAACCGAACTATTGCTCTCATAATGGAATTTAAGAAGATGAAACCACCATTGTTCAAAGGGGGAATCAATCCATTGAAGGCAGAGGCATGGGTTATTGGCACAGAGAAATTGTTTGGGGTCTCTATTTACGGAGGGCCATAAAGTTTTACTTGCTACTTTTACATTGGAAGATGAGGCACGCCATTGGTGGATGCTCATCCGAGAGGAATATCAAGGAATGAATTAGGCTTAGTTTTTGCAGATCTTTTATGAGAAGTACTTCCCACAAAGTATCCGAGACAGGAAGGTGTCGGAGTTTGAAAACTTAAAGTAAGGAAACAAAACCGTAGTGGAGTATGAAGCATAATTTACCGAGCTAGCCCGTTTCACACCGCACATGGTCGGTACGGACTACAAAAAGGTGAGGAAATTTGAGGGTGGTCTCTGAGACTCCATTCTTGAGAAGATTAATGTGTTGAAGGTACATAAATATGTGGATGTGTTGGATAGGGCCATCATGGTGGAAGGTAACCAGGCCAACCGTAGCTGGTACTTAGATTGGAAGGGCAAAAGGCAATGCTCTAACGTGCACAAAGGGTCGGTGTCCTCACAAAACAAGAAGCAAAATTTAGGAGCTTTTAAAACTGTGGGGTCTAACTGTGATTCACCAATAACTTGCCCGAATTGTGAGAAGAAACATCGAGGGGTTTGCCATCGAGCATCAAGAGCTTGCTTTAAGTGTGGGAAGACGAGACATATAATGAGAGATTGTCATATGTTTGGGCAACAAAAAGAGAATAGGCCAACTGCTAGTTCAACCGATTCCACTCCTGCAACAAAGACCCCGGCAAGGCCTACTACTTCTAGAGATAATGTTAGACAATGAAGAGTCTTTCCTCTTGTTCTGGGTAATGTCCAGAATTCAGATGCAGTGGTTTCAGGTAAGCTTTCCATCAATGGCCAATCTACTCATATGCTACTTGATTGGGGTTCCGCTCATTTTTTTTTTTTTTTTTTGTTTCGAAAACCTTTGCTCCTAATTTGAATAGAACTATGGAACCCTTGAATTATGTGTTGTGTGTGTCTCTCTTATCTGGGGACTATATGTTATGTGCTTCTATGTATCATGTATGTGAGCTTTTACTTGGAGATATTCCATTATGTGCTAATTTGATGTCTCTTGATATTGTACACTTTGATATAATTTTGGGAATGGATTGGTTAGCTAAGTATCATGCAACCATCGATTGTATGTCTAAGCAAGTTGTTTTTCGTCCACCGGGTCAAGATGAGTTTACTTTTGTGGAACATGGGGTGGTTCTTCCACCCTATTTGATATTGGCTATGAAAGCTTGTAAACTACTTTAGAAAGGTTGTAGGTGTTATTTGTGTAGCATTTTGCATGTAGTGACAACTGAGGTGGGTGTTGAAAATATTCAGATTGTTAGTGAGTTTCCGAATGTATTTCCCGAAGAATTGCCAGGGGACTTAATAGACCGTGAGATTGAATTTGTCATTGATATTGTGTCGAGTACTCAACCGATTTCTAAGGCTCCGTACAGAATGTCACCGACAGAAATGAAGGAACTGAAAATACAGTTGCAAGAATTGCTTGACAAAGGGTTCATCCAATCGAGTACATCGCCATGGAGCGCACCCGTTTTGTTTGTGAAGAAGAAGGATGGGACCCTTTGGTTGTATATTGATTATAGAGAACTTAATAAGGTCACGGAGAAGAAAAAATATCCTTTACCACAGATTGATGATTTGTTTGACCAATTACAGTAAGCACAAGTGTTTTCAAAGATTGACTTGAGATTCAGGTACCATCAGTTGAAGGTTAAAGCAGAGGATGTTGAGAAGATCGCCTTTCAAACGAGGTATGACCATTATGAATTTTTAGTCATGCCATTTGGGGTTACGAATGCACCAGCAGCTTTTATGGATTTAATGAATTGGGTTTTCAGACCGTACTTGGATGAGTTTATGGTGGTATTCATTGATGACATTCTTACTTATTCGAAGAGTCGGGAGAAACATGAAAAACACTTGAGATTGATTCTTCAAACACTTAGGGACAAGAAGTCATATGCTAAATTGAAGAATTGTGAATTTTGGTTGAATGAAGTTATGTTTTTGGGACATATAATTAACAAGGATGGTGTGTCTGTCTTTCTGCAAAAGATAAAAGCTTTTGTAAATTGGTCTGCTCCTACCAATGTTACAGAAGTATGTAGTTTCATGGGTTTAGCAGGTTACTACCGAAGATTTGTTAAAGATTTCTCCAAGATTGCAGTGCCGCTCACCCAGTTGACTAAAAAAGGTGTTCCATTTGAGTGGACAGAACAGAGGGAGTCCACCTTCCAAGAATTAAAGACAAGGGTCACAATAGCACCGGTCTTTGCCTTACCATTAGATACAGAAGGGTTTGTGATTTATAGTGATTATTTTCATAAGGGTTGGGGATGTGTACTTATGCAAAATGGAAGAGTAATTACGTATGCATCTCGACAATTGAAGCAACATGAAAAGAATTACCCTATGCATGATTTGGAATTAGCTACTGTGGTGTTTGTATTGAAGATTTGGCGGCATTATCTTTATGGAGCAACATGTGAAGTCTACATCGACCACAAGAGCCTCAAGTATTTCTTTACTCAAAATGAGCTTAATATGTGACAAAGACAGTGGTTAGAACTCATCAAGGATTATGACTTGCAGATTCATTGTCATCCCGGCAAAGCCAATACGGTAGCGGATGCTCCTAGTAGAAAGTTAACGGGAAACATAGCATGTTTGCTTACAGAGCGGATTACTTGACTTGAAAAGAAGGGAGGTGGAAATTGTGCTACATAAACGGGGTGGAATGTTAGCTGCAATGGCAGCACAACCGACTATTATCGAGGAAATTAAACGAAGGCAATTAGAGGATGAATTTCTCAAGAAAGTACATGATGAGATAAAAACAAAGCCGAGACCAGGATTTTCTTTGAAGCTCAAGTGTTGAAATTCAAGGGAAGATTATGTGTTCCTAATGTCCCTGAAATTAAAGAAAGAGTCTTGGAAGAAGCTCACAAGTCCAAATTTGCTATGCATCTCGGAAATACCAAAATGTACCAAGATCTCAAGCAAGCTTTTTGGTGGCCTAATATGAAGAGAGAAATTTTGGAATTCATTTCAAGATGCCTTCAATGTCAACAAGTAAAAGCGGAACACCAAAGACCGGCGGGGCTACTTCAACCACTCCCTATTCCGGAATAGAAGTGTGAGCATATTACTATGGATTTTATTGTGGGCTTACCCCGAACACCCCGAGATTTGGATTCTATATAGGTTGTTGTGGATATATTGACTAAGTCTGCTCAGTTTTTACCTGTGAAGACTGTTTATAATGCTAACAGGCTTGTTACCGTGTACATTGCTGAGATTATTCGGTTGCATGGTGTTCTTGTTTCTATTGTGTCGGATAGAGATTCTAAGTTTGTGTCAAGATTTTAGCAAAGCTTGCAAAAAACATTGGGAATGAAGTTGAGGTTTAGTACCGCATTTCACCCACAAACCGATGGACAATCTGAAAGAACTATATAGATGTTGGAGGACATGCTCTGAATGTGTGTTTTGGATTTCTGTGAAAGTTAGGAAACTCATTTACCTCTGGCAGAATTTGCCTATAACAACAGTTTCCACTCCAGTATTGGAATGGCACCATATGAAGGTTTATATGAGAGAAAATGTCGAACTCCGATTTGTTGGACTGAGGTTAGGGATAGGTCGTTGATTGGGCCTGAAATCGTGCAAGTTACTATGGAAAAGATTCAAATCACCTAACAGAGATTGAAAACTACTCAAAGCTGACAAAAGAGCAATGTGAATCAAAGAATGAGAGACTTAGAATTTGAAGTTGGGGATCATGTTTTTGTCAAAGTCACTCCAATGAAAGGGCACACAAGGTTTGGAAAGAAAGGGAAATTGTCACCCCGGTACATAGGGCTATTTCAGATTTTGGAAATGTTAGTTCCAGTGGCCTATCGGATTGCTTTACCACCGGGCATGGAGCAAGTGCACAATGTGTTCCACGTATCAATGTTGTGAGGCTACCTTCGGGACCCTTCTTATGTTATTGACTATCATCAAATTGTGGTAGATGATGATATGGTTTATGATGAGAAACCTACTCGAATCATTGATCGACAAGTCAAACAACTAAGGAACAAGACTATCCCAATAGTAAAATTCGAATGAAGGGACCATCATGGGAACAAAGCCATTTGGGAACGGGAAGAAAAAATGAGACAACGATATCCAGAATTGTTCCCAACTTGAGGTAAATAAGTTTGGAGGACCAAATTTCCTAAAGGGGGGAAGACTATGATAACCCAACCCGTATTATGCTTAATTATGCATGTGATTATGTGTTTGATATGAATTTGCAAGTTTAATATATGAATTATGTGAATTATGTGAATTTGGAAAAATATCTGTTGAAAGTACGAATATTGTTGCAACTGAGACTTTGAACTGAAATTGAAAGCCTTAGAGGCGTGATAAACAAAAACCGACTTCATATCTATGATTAGCATGATTTATAGAGCTTACGGTGAAATTTTAAAAAATTATGATTCGTAATGAATAAATTAAGATTTATGAGTTTAGTTGTATATGTTTAGCCCTCTTTTTGTTCTTCATTGTTGGAGGAGACCTCTAAAGAGTGAGTTAGAGAGAGAGGAAGAGAGAAAGCTAGGGATTTTGAAGAGAATCAAGGGGAAAACATTAGATTTGAGTTAAGGTATGTTAATTTACTTACAATCATTGTCTCTAACTCATCTTTGTCATGAAATCAAGAAGAAATTACGAATTTTGAGCTAGGGTTTTGAGTTGTGTAGTGGTTTGAGCTAAAGGCATGAAATTGAACCCTAATCTTTTCATCTTTGTTTGAGTTGAGTTCATTCTTGTGATTGATCCATGAAATAAACCCTAGATGATTCATGAAAACAAGATTAGTTGGAAGATCATTCATGGATTAAGTATTTTGAACTTGTTTATGTAATGCAAGAATATGAGAAAGAAATGAGTCCATAAATTTGATGTTGATGCAAGATTGATATGTTTAACGTGGAATTACACTTGTATCATGCTTATATATCATGTTTTTGTGTTGTTTTTGTATGGATTTGGCTTGGAAATGAAATGAGAGAGTTTGCATTTTTGAGCAATTTTTGGATTGTCTGGGTGTGCCCAGACCGCTCGTGCGGCCACAGGCTCCACACGAGCAGCCTTTGCATTAAACCAAAAGTGGGTCACATTATGCGCTCGAGCGGCTCGAGCTTCCACATGAGCGGAGCCAGACTGCTCGAGCGGTTGGGCTGGCCGCACGTGCAGCTAGGCAGAGAAAAATCTGTGTTGTTTTGTGTTGCCACTCCTGACCTCCGAAACGCATTCCCAACCTTATTTAAACCTTTTTCGGAGTGAAATGATGATTAGAAACTCATTAAAGAAGGTTGTGAATTATGAAAGATAAGTGTTCGAATTGAAACAAATGATTTATCGAATGTGTGTATGAAATGTTTGTGTAAGTTGTGTGGGCTAAGGAGACGCCGTGAAATTAAACACATTGTGCTTAGTAATATTGTACATTTATGCTCTTTATTACGTACCTTGAACCATGAATGGTGAATGGTGCCAACATTACGAATTGATTGGAAATGAAGAAACTTCATTAATATTATAAGACATGGGCTATATGATTGGGCCCGAGGCCACTTGTTATATGATTAAGCTCGAGGCCGCTTGTTATATACTTGGGCCTAAGGCTGCTTGGTTTATATGGTTATGGATATTGTGAGAACCTTATGATCATCTACTTACACTACTTTACTGTATTATTACTCATTGAGTTTCGCTCACCCAATATTATGTATGCACATGTAGGTGATCAACAGTATGGAGCACACCCCTAGAGTCAGCTTTAGGAACTATTTTTGTGACCCAATCGAGTCGTGCCTCCATGACAGAGTTTTGTCTTGACTCACATCACACCTTAATCCTATTATGTTTTGCTATTATGGTCTTGGGTTTGTAAACAATGTCTACAAATTTCCTTTAGCTCTTATCTTTTTGTTGGACATGTAAATGTTTTAATGTGTTACGTGGTTAACTTCATTAATATTATATAACATGTACTATATGATTGGGCCCGACGCCGCTTGTTACATGATTGGGCCAGAGGCCTGATATATGATTAGGCTTGAGGCCGCTTGTTATATGATTGGGCCTAAGACTGCTTGGTTTATATGATTATGGATATTGTGAGAACCTTATGATCATCTACTTACACTGCTTTACTGTATTATTACTCATTGAGTTTTGCTCACCCAATATTATGTATGCACATGTAGGTGATCAACAGCATGGAGCACACCTCTAGAGTCAGCTTTAGGAACTATTTTTGTGACCCAATCGAGTCGTGCCTCCATGACAGAGTTTTGTCTTGACTCATATTACACCTTGATCCTATTATGTTTTGCTATTATGGTCTTGGGTTTGTAAACAATGTGTACAAATTTCCTTTGGCTCTTAAATTTTTGTTGGACATGTAAATGTTTTAATGTGTTACGTAGTTAACTCTATAATTTTGCTCATGATTGGCGCAGCTCAATGGACTTCTCTTTATTATGATGCTTTTGTTTATGGCCCCATTAGCATAAATATTTTGTATGTTAGTTTGAGGCCTTCGATCATCTACAAATTACTGGTCGGTTATGACCCAAACATTTAGGGTCGGGTTCGGGTCATGACAGAACACGAAGAAAATGCACCTATGTACGACACAATGGAGGTGATTGTGATTGAGTCTGACATAGAAGAGGAACCCGTGGAGAGCAATATTGACAATAGTATTGGAGATGTAGGGGCTATATTTGAAAATTGGAATGTTCAAAATGGGCAACAAATTGGCTCTTATGTGTATGTTAGAATCTATCCACTAGGAAGCTACACTTAGAAATTCGAAAGTTGGGTAGATGCTTACATCGGACCTATCCAGATTTTGAGGCTAGAAAATACTTGGTTATACCAATTAGGCCCTTTTTTTGATGGCTTTACTGATAGAATAAGCAATCTTTTTGATATTTGGAGCCTTCAGTATGTCATGCCCAACCTAAATCGAATAGTGAGGACAAATGGATCGGTGGATTTCAAAGATTGGAGAATTTATCGAGAGGAACCGGGGCAGCTATTAGGATATTTCGTGCATGAAATTATTGTTTTTGTGTGGGTGCTGTGGCAATTTATGGGGCTTTTCCAAGCCACGTGGAAGCAAGAAGTCCTTGTGAGGAGGGACTCTCTATGGCTATTTGATTTTTAGGTTAGAGGTCTTAGGGAGTTACTGACTAGGCTACTAATTGTTTTGTATGCTTACAATGTCAAAATTGCCTAGTTTAATGTTGTTAGTATAAGTAACTCTAACTAATATCTATATTAACCTTGACTAGTAGGGATTACATTTTTTCTTGTATGAGCCTTTAGTATTTTATTTTTATTTTGTTGCTTTGTAACTTGTCCCATCTTAATGAATGGAATTTTCTTTTATGGAATTTTTAATTATTATCTTCACACACACACACATATATATATATATATATATATATATATCTATATAATAATGATGATGATGATGATAAATAAATAAATACATAAATCACAAATTATCAACAATTCCATCGTGCAAAATGGTTGGAAAACAATAAATAATAACGGTAATGGTGATTGTGATTGTGATAACTCCGACATATGATTAACTGTTCAACCATGATTAAGAATTCCTAATAATTAATTAAGAGAAAATTATGCATTAATTGCCTATGTTATATGTTATTTGCATTTATATCTGTTCATGGTAGGAATATCTATTTGTAATTCTGATTCGGTTAGCGAATTGAAGGCCTTATTGGCATCTAATTACGAAACTGACTTGGTGTAGACCGCCCGAACTCTCTCCACGCGCCCCCCTTTCGGAGAGGGCGCGGATTTGGGTTCTAGCTACTACAGTTCGGACTCCTGTCACGGTTCTGAATCTAATTTCATAAAGTGCAATGTAAGACTGATAAATCACCAAAGAGTCTAAATCTGGCAATTGGTTTTGAAAAATCAATTTTGAATCGAAAAGCGCCAAACATGGACTGCTTTACCAAATTTTAGAGTCATCACCTAAATGTTTTGTTTTTGGAAAATTTAGAAAACCCTGACTCGTGCCTAAGGCCACGTGTCTGTCATCACCAAAGTTGCCTCAGCTCGGGAACTTGGGTACGAGAGGGGAAGGTCTTGAAATGAGCATCCCCGCTCGCCCGATCAAAGATCGGTCTCTCCTAAACATGATATGTTGTTTTATAAACACATGTGTTCTTATTCCAGTTTTTAGCTAGCTTACTATGTGGCGCACACATACAAGTATAGACTAAATCGCTCAAGTTGGAACAAAGCAACTCATGTTCGTTTTTGAAAATGGTTTGAAAGTGCTACTCGCAAGTAGGCTAAAGTGCAGATTTGTCACCCTCAAGTGGGCTTAAAACATGATGATTTGCCACTCCAAGTGGGCTTAAAACTCAAATTTGATGAATTTTCCCAATTCAAGCAATGAAGCCTTCATCCACAGGCATTCATGTAGTTAATCATTTAAGCAAGTAGCCTCATGGCAAGCATGCTGAACATGGCAACACTTACACTCATGCAAGTATGCTAAAGCGTAAACACTTACATTGTACTCCAAGCCAAAACAGGAAACTAGTTAGAAATATGCATGATCCTAACTATGTCAACAATGCCTAATGCAACACATGCGAAATACAACTAAATAGGCTCGGCTATCTAAGATGGCATATGAATGCAACACTTGATTGATAACATGCTTTGAAACACGTATTCAAGTAAGTGTATTGAAAGTCAATGCAGTTTGAATGATGCGCCGAGCTCGGTGCACGCAAGACAAATGTATGATGCAAACATGCGAGCTTAAGATATGCTAAATAAAACATGCCCTAATCTAACCACTGAAAGCGGATAAATAAAAGGGAGAAAGACGTGGGGTTGGAAGACATTCACACACAAACGCACACTTATTACAACATTTGCCCTCTCGGCGGAGGGTCCGAATGAATTAGCTAAGCTAATCTAAGCTAAGCTAACTAACCAATCTAATTCAGCTAATTAGATTAATTATAACATGACAAAATGAATAACTAGTAAACTACTTACTAATTATTAAAGCACTTAATTAATTAACAAACTAATTAATTAAACTACCAATTTAAGCTAACTAACAAGTAAAGCTAACTACAAATCATATTGCCTCAGCTCAACTCCATGAGGTTGAAGATGCCTGCTCGGTTGGCGCTCACTTGGGAGTGCATTGCCTTGGCGTGAGTTATCTCTGTTTGCGCTCGTAGTGACCTTAGAATATCAAACACACTTTCAGGTTGCATCTGCCCCAAAACAGGAGCATTTTGGAAAATTTTGCCACAAGTGGCCGGCCGGCCACTTCAAATGGTCGACAGGCTACCTCAACTGGCCAGCCGACCAGTACAAGTGGTCGGTAGGCTAGTGTAAGTGGCCAGCCGGCCACTTTTCTTTCCAGAATCCCAACTTTGCTGCAACAGAGATCAACAAAGGCATAGCAATGCATTTGCAAGGAAATGTGTGTGCAACTACTCTCCTTATCATTTCTCAAGCTCAAAGGAGCATAGTACGCGGCTCTCAAGCCATCAATCACGCATCTCAATGCATGATGGCCAAAGAGCCAAGCTTGCACAATGTTATTGAATGCACAAACAAGACTCGAAGTTTCGTCACCCTATCATGCATGATCAAGGGTGACAACGACCAAGAAACGCAACACGTTTCATCACTTTGAGTATGAAACGTGCCACATTCCTTGTGTTCGGATTAGCGTCCGATCCAAACACAATGCAATGCAAACAACATGCTTATCTTTCAATGCTAAAGTGGCATGCACAAGACTCTATCATGTAAGCAATGCGTGCAAGACATGTTAAGGGGCCAAGAGCACTAAAGCAAGTAAAGAACATTACACATGAGGCATGCACTATCAATCTCAAATGGTCAAACCAGCTATGGACAGACCTTATTGTTGACACCCCATTTTTGACCGACCTTAAGACTCAGACGTCGACGTTAGAGCGCTCGATGATTGTGCATGTTTGTGCTCGTTTCGAGTTTTCGAGATTTTCGGCTGAGTGCCTTGCCTCCGGGCCTCTGAACTCTTTGTGTTTTGGCTTGGTTTGTAGACCATGCCTTGTTTTCCCTTGCCTAGAGGGAGAGAGAGGTCCGTAGACCACTTTTTTGTGGTTGTAGACCACTTTTCCCTTTTCGAGACTAGTTTGCGGTTTTCGGAGCCTTCGGCCGCGCGCCTTGTCTTGGGACCGCTTAACGTTCTCCTCTTGGCTTGGTTTTCGGACCATGCCTTGTTGCCTCTGCCTAGAGGGACACTGAGGTCTTGGAGATCACTTTTTGTGGTCATAGACCACTTTTTCCTCGTAGACCGCTTTTGGTGCCCGTAGACTAGTTTTCGAGGCTTTCGGCTGCGCGCCTCGACCCCCGGACTCTTGTCTTGCATCCTTTTTGGTTTGTTTTTGGCACAAACCTTGTTTTCCTTGCTCGGAGGGTGGAATAAGGGTGGGAGGCCAGTTTCTCTCCCTGAAAATCACTTTTCTTCCCCGCTAGCCAATTTTTTGGTCGGCCAACTGGTCTTGGTGGCCTATGGACCACCAAAAGTGGTCGGCAGCCATGCCACCACCTTGCTTTTTGTGTGCAGACCACCCCTCCCCCCGGCCGACCACTTTTTTTTCTAGGAGACCACTTTCACTAGTTGGCCAACCAGTGCAAGTAGCTGGCCGACCACTTCAAGTGGTCGGCTGCTTTCCTGCACCTTTCTGAAGATCTTTTCTTGCCAGCTGTGACAGCTGGAGAACACAGAAACCATCCTCCATACATGTATGGAGGGATGGCTTGGAGACCTTAGCTTCCTCAACAAGCTTGAGGCTTGATTTTTCTATATAAGGGAGCCTCCTCCCTCTTCTTCAGGATCAGAAAAAGTGGCTGAGAGCTATACATATAATCTATCTCTATATTTGCTCCTTCCCTCTTGCTTTGTGCTTAAAAGTCCCTTTTCTTCTTACTTTTGCACACAAACACATAGTGAAACACCACCCTTTTGTTGCTGAGGCACCTAGGAGCTGGTTTTGATGTTTTTGGATTGGTTTGAGCTTAGAAAGGTTAGTGGAGTTGCAGCTTTGAAGTGGTTCTACAAGAGTAAGTTTCTAACCCCTTAAACCTTTATTTTTGATTAAGCTTTTAGCCCTATTTGCATGGTGTTTTAGGCTTAACTTTCAATTGTAAAAAAGTTCTATTTTTTAAGGCTTAACATGTTTGTTTAAGGTCTCTTTGGTGTTTGGGGTGGTCTACCCCCTCTTGTGCCTTGTTTGGCCTTGTTTTTGTGCTATCCTTTTAAGCTATTAGGACCACCTCCTTTTGGCCTTCTCACCACTAAAACTAAGAGGAATTTCAGTGGTGGAAAGGTAGTTTTGAGGTCCCAAATAAGAGGGGGTCATCCCCTCTCCTTGTATCTTGGATGCTTGTCTTATGGGCCTCATGTTTGAGCATGGTTTTCTAGCATGTGTTGGCTTGTTCTCACCTTGTTTTTGGTACTATTTTGACATGGCATACCTCTTTTTTAGCTTGGTTGAGTCACCACTTGCATGCATTCTACACTTGTAGTGTAATCTTACAATCTAGCTTAACATGCATCATGTGTTTGGACCATCATTCTAGCATGTTTTGGCTCAACTCCAAGAAACTTTTGTCCTTGTTTTAGCATGCTTAAGCTCTGATTTATGTTGTTTTGGTCATGCATGCCATGCTTTGTATTGCCATAGTGCATTCTAGCTCACTAGCTTTGAGTTTCCAAGCCACTAGCATGCATTACTTGGGCTATTTGCATGATTTGGCATCATTGGTTATGTGATTTCAGAGCATGTTTCATTGCCATGCACTCACATCTTTCACTCATTCAATGCTTTGAAGGGTTCATGCTGGTTGGTGCTTTGTGCCTTAAAATTGAGCCATTGTGTATGCCATCTTGCCTAGGCTTTTGGGCCACCATTTCAGTGTGTATTTGGTCCTATTTTGCCATGATATAACTCTAATTTTTGTTGGCGAAGCCATCCCATGCTTGGTTTTGATAAGTGTAGTCTAATCCTCCCTTTTGGCCTTGCATACTCCATGCCCATGCCCTTCATGCTAGCTTATTTTGGCTTTGCTCCATGCATGTTTTGGCATCATTTTGGCATGCTCTAGGGCTGTTTTGGGTTGTATTGGCCATATGCTTCATGTATTGCATAGCTATAGTGCAAGTGCCTATGCTAGTTTCAAGCTTTGAGCCTTCTAGCATGCCATGCTTATGTTGTTTGAATGATTTGGCATCATTTTTCATGATATTTCAGAGCATATAGCATTCCCATGTTCCCATTTCTTTCACCCTTTGAGTGCCTCTAAGGGTCATGCATCATTACCTTGTTTGTGGCCCAGCTTGTATGCATGCATGCATGCCTAGACCTTTGAGCTTCCCTCTTAGCATGTTTTGGTCTTTGTTTTGACCTAATTGAGCTCTGTTTGTGGCTGGTTCATCCATTTGTGCCATGCATTGCATGCCTCTTGTGTAGTCCCATTCATTAGCTTTCATGCCTAAAGATTCTCGCATGCCATACTTGCGTTGTTTGAATGGTTTGGCACCATTTCACATGACATTTCAGTGCATATAGTGTTGTCACACTTCCACATTTGTCACTTCTTAATCATGTTTGAGAGTTGTGCTCTTATGCCTAGTTGATGGGCCAATGCATGTACATGTTTGTCTTGCATTTCGTGCCATCGTTTCATTGCATTTTGGCCACTGTTTTGGGCATGATTGAGATCTATCCATATTCGGTTTAAGTCGATTAAGCATGTTTGTTTACATGTTGTTCGCATGTTGTTACATTCCATGTTGTTTGCATGTGCATGCATTACATAGTGTGTGCGTGCCTTGCATTGTGTTTGGAATTTTGTGCATGCCATCCTATCATTGGTAGAATAGCATGTTGCGTTGCATCATGTTGTTGCATGTTTGTTGCATTGCATTGTGTGGTTGCATGCTCATGTTGTTTACATTATACTTGTCATGCTCATGTTGCATTGCGTTGTATTTCCATGTGCATGCATTGCATTGTGTTTGGATAGGGTGTTAGTTCAAACACGAGAAACGAGGGACGTTTCATACTTGAAGTGATGAAACGTGCCTCATTTCTCAGTCGCCGACCCTCTTGATCACGCATGATAGAGGTTAAGGCTTTATGTGTTATTTGTGCATTCATTGAAATCGAATCGTGCAATCTTGGCTTCTCGGCCATCGTGCGTTGCGATGCTCGATTGGTGGTCCGAGAGTCGAGAACCGCGCTCCCTTGAGCTCATGAAATGATAGGGAGGGTGGTTGTGCACACATACCTTACAAATACATTGCCATGCCCCTTCTTGTTCTTTGTTGTAGCAAACTGGAGAAGTGCAGCAAAACCTGGTCAGCAGACCAGTAAAAGTGCCTGGCCGACCACTTTTTCTGGTCTACAGCAAATGTAAGTGGTCGGCAGGTGGTTGGCAACAACAATAAGTGGTCGGCAATGCTCCTGGAGGTTCCCATGATGGAGTAAAAGCTATCTGGAGCTTTGTGCAGTGTTCTGAGAACAATTGCAAACAGAGACAAGTTGGGGCATCACAATGGATTTCCGAACGAGGCGACCGAGCATGCATGCGCTTCTCGCTCCGAGGCCCCTTCTATTTGCTTTACTTAGTTGCTTTACTTAAGCACGCTAATGCATTGGTTTTTGTACTTAAGTAGTTAAGGCGATTAGCTATTCATTTGTATTTAATTAGCTAGTGTAGTTAGCTAATTAGTTTGTTTTGTAATAATTAGTTAACTTGTTAGTTAATTAGCTTTGTTTTGTAATAATTAGTTTAATTAGCTTAAATTAGCTAGTTAGTTGATTCATTCGGACCCTCCATCGAGAGGGCCAACTGTTGTAATAAGGGTGCGTGTGTGTGATGCATGTCTTCCAACCCCCATTTCTTTCTCCCTTTTACTTATCAGCTTTTGATGGTTAGTTCTAGGGTCATTTTCAATTAGCATCCTTATGTTTGCCTGCGTGCATCCATTCATCTGTTTTGCATGCACAGGGCTCGGCGCATCATACAAACTGTATTGTATTTCAATACCAATTTGAATAGATGTTATCAAGCTACATTTCACATGACATCTTAAAATAGCCGAGTCTATCTTAGTTGCATTTTGCATGTGTTGCATTAGACATTCTTGACATAGCTAGGATCATGCATTTATTATTAACTAGCTTCTTTTTTGGCTTGGAGTACACTGTGAGTGTTTTCACTTTAGCATCCTTGCATGAATGTAAGTGATTGCTATGTTTAGCATGCTTGCCATGAGGCTAACTACTTATGTGTTTAACTGCATGAATGCCTATGGGTGAAAGTTTGATTGCCTGGATTGGAACAACTCGATGATTGTGAGTTTTAAGCCCACTTGAAGTGGCAAAATCATGTTTTTCTAAGCCCACTTGAGGGTAGCAAATCCGCGTCTTAGCCTACTTGCGAGTAGCACTTTCAAAACACTTTCAAAAACAAACATGAGTTGTTTTGTTCCAATCCGCGTGATTGAGTCTATACTTATATGCTGTGCACATCACATAGTAAGCTAGCTAATAAACTGGAATAGGAACACATGTGTTTTCAAAAACAACATATCATGTTAGTAGAGGCCGATCCTTTGATCGGGCGAGCGGGGGTGCTCATTTCAGGACCTTCGTACCCAAGTTCTCGAGCCGAGGCAACTTTGGTGATGACGGACACGTGGCCTTAGGCACGAGTCAGGGTTTCCTAAATTTTCCAAAATAACATATTTAGGTAGCGACTCTGAAATCTGGAAAAGTAGTCCATGTTTGGCGTTTTTTGATTAAAATTGATTTTCCAAAATGATTTGCCGGATTTGGACTCTTTGGTGATTTATTAGTCTTACATTGCACTTTGTGAGATTAGACTCAGAACCGTGACACGAGTTCGAACTGTAGTAGCTAAGGACAACGATTTGTGCCCTCGCATGCGGAGCGAAGTTCCGGGCTGTCTACACTTATGCATGCCAAGACAAAGGCTAAAACATGCTGAAACGGTAGCCCAAAAGCTTAGACAAGCAGGCATACGTATTGGCTCATAAGCAAGGCATAAGGCGCGACTCTCAAAAGCTATGAAAGATTCAAACATGTGAGAGTATGACTCGACCATGTACACTGAAATCATGTGAGAAATGAGTTTAAAGCATGCAAACAACCCAAGCAAAGCATGCTAGGGACTTTGAACTCAAAGCTAATCAAGGGCTTTACACAAGAGGCATGCAATACAATGCACAAACAACCAAACCAGCCCAAAATAGAGCTATATCATGCCAAAACAATAGCCTAAATATGCTAAAATTACGGCATAGAACACAAGGAAAGCATGCTCATTTGATGGCCCGCAAACAAGGCATGAAGACTTAACTCTCAAACACAATGAAAGAGTGATATATGTGAGAGAGACGATGATATATGCTTTGAATTTACATACCAAATGATGCCATATCATGCAAACATCACAGATAAGGCATGTTAGGTACTTCAAAACACAAGACTAGCAAGGCCAACTATACTATAGCTATACAAAGCATGAACCACATGGCCAAAACCATTCAAAACAGTCCTAAAGAATGCTAAATCAAAGCCAAAAACATGTTGGAGTGGAGTATACACATGCTAGAATGAGAGGCATGAAGCATGAAGCATATTAGGTCAACAAGTAAGATTGCACTACAAGTACAAAAACCAAGCAAGGGGTGACCCCACCAACCAAAATCAGAGCTAAGTCATGTCAAAATAACACCAAAAACATGCTTGAACTAAGCCATAAAAGAGTAGAAAAGCATGCTCAAGTATGAAGCCAACAAGGCATGCAAGCAAGACAAAAGGAGAAGGGGGCCATCCCCTCCTATTTTGGACCACAAGAGCAACTTTTTACCACTGAAATTCCTCTGAGTTTCAGTGGTTAAAAGGCCAAGCAAGGGGATATTCAAAAGCTGAGAGAGTTGGCTCAAGAGGCTTAACAAGCCAAAGAGCAAAAGAGGGGGACCACCTCCCTAACCCCACAAGGTTCAAACCAACATTATAAAGCCTTAAAATTAGAGTTATTGAGAGGCTAAAATCAGCCTCAAAGTAGCATGCAAATGTGGTATAACACTTAATCAAAACAAAGCCTTAAAAGGAGTATATGCTTACCCTTGAAGAACAATGGCAAGACAGCAACTTCAACAACAATTTTGGACCAAAACCAATGCTAGGACCTCAAAACAAGCTCCAATGGACTTCAACTCCAAAGTGAAGGTGCTTAACTAGGTGTCTTAGTGCAAAAGTGTGAAGAAAACTCACTTTTAGGCTCAATATAGCACAAATATAGAGAAAGGGGGAAAATTCTAGAGGGCGAGGGAGATTTTTGGCTCTGGAAAATCTGAATCCCTAATTAAGGGGAGGAAGCTCCCCTTATATAGAGCAAACAAGCCAAAAGGCTCGCTCCATCCCTCCATACACGTGTATGGAGGATGAGTTCAGTGAGCCACAGCTGGCTTAAAAGATCTGAAAATATCTAAAAAGGAGGAAAAGTGGCTGCCGGCCAATTAAGGTGGCCGGCCGGCCACTCCAAGTGGCCTACAAGGGAGAAAAGTGGCTGGCAGATGCCAAAAGTGGTCGGTAGCCCTTCCCCTCCCTCAGGCAAAGGGGCAACAAGGTTTGGCCCAAAAACCAAGGCAAAACACAAAGTGTTAAGAGGCTCAAAGACAAGGGACTCAGCCGAGGCCTTCGGACGCTCGAAACAAGCACAAACATGCGCAATCATCGTGTGCACAAACGATGACATCTGAGTTTTAAGGTCGGTCAAAAATGGGGTGTCTACACTTGGTTTATGTGTTATTTGGAATTTTTAGAATTTTTTGGTAGATTTGATTGAAATTCAGTTTGGAACGAAATAATTAGAACAACTAATGGCCATTGCTTGAGCTAATCAAAGCTTAATTAGAATTTCCTAATGGGGCCTACATAAGGCCATTGGTTTTAGAACACACACACTAAACTATATCTTCTTCATCTTTTGTGAGCTCACACTGTGAGGAGAGAGAGAGAGAGAGAATTGAGATCAAACAAGGGAATTGAAGGAATTAGCTTGAAGAGTTAAAGATTTGGTTACTTAGACTCCATTTGAGGCAATAAGGTAGGAAACTCAACCCTTAAGCTTGAAGTTTAAGTTATTCAATACATGAATTCAAGGGAATTAAGATGATTATAACATGAATTAAGCTAAGAATGTATAAAAGAAGAACAAGTCATGCATGCATGCATGGTTCTCTTAGTTTTGAAGTTGTTTTCCAAGAAACCTTATATGCATGTCATAGTTTTAGCTTAATTTTGGAAGTTCGTCACATTTCACATGTTTTTACCTCATTTGATTATGTTTTGGAAGGTTAAAACTCATATCATTACATGCATGTCATGTTTTCAACATTTCAAGTTTGGTTTTGTACAAGTGGCAAAACTTTTGGGCTTGATTTTGCGAAATGATATGTAATTCATGAAGTTTTATGATTTTCTGTATGTTTCCTCAAGTTTTGGGCCCAAAAGGATGTGTTTTGTTGGTTTGAATTGAGTTTTGAAGCTTGAACATCAATTTAGAAATTTCAGAATTTGCACCCTCTACTCGAGCTCTCAGTAATTTTATAGAGTTTGGGGGTTGGCTTGAGTGGCAGAATCTGTGCTCGAGCGACCACCTTTGTTTTCGACCCTCCGCTCGAGCGACCGAAGTTGCACTCGAGCATAAAATGAGAGCTCTCAGAAGTTTTACAGACTATTGCAGACCGCTCGAGGGACCGAAGTTGTGCTCGAGCGAACTACCCTGTTTTTGAAAATTTGACTAAATGTTTCGAAACACATTTTGGCATCCTCATTGCATCTTAGGCATTCTTAAGCCCTAATTAAGACATAATAATGAGGATAAAGCTAGAAACACACTAACAATGAAACGAAATAAGTTAAGTACTATCCGAGTGTGTGTTTTAATATGTGTATTTGTTCTATGTTTGTGTACATCACACGTCGTGAGCTGTTGATCCATTTGTTATGTTACCAAAGCTATCTGTGAGTAATAACTCTATAAAGCTATGTTCAAAAGGCTATTTCTGAAAAAAATGATGAACTGTTTCTTAACTCTGTTACCAAAGCTATATGATATGAACTGTTTCTGAAAAAAATGGTACAAAAGACTATTTTGAGGTGACGTGAATGATGACCTAATTCTTTAGTGGTATTCTTAGCAAAGGCCCTCGCCTAGGGAAAATAATACTATTGTTTATGGTCATGTGGCCCTCGCCTGGGGGAAACAATACTGCGGCATGAGGCCCTCACCCGAGAGAAAAAATACCATAGCCTACGTATGTTATATGATACTTGGTACCGGAGGTTCCATTAAGGAACTTGACATGAATGACCAATGTGATTTGTTAATGCTAATGGATGTACCACGTATGATTTGAATATGAATATGACTCTATTTCCGATACGAATACGAACATGATTATGTTTCTAACTTGATAAGAAATTTGAAATCTAATTTCTAAATCTGTTATAGGCATCATTCATTAAAATCTTTACTCTGTTATTATTCACTGGGCTCCAGCTCACTATATTATTTATGTATGTAGGTAACCAAGCTCGTGACCAGGCTTAGAGTTAATGGCCTGAAGTTCCTTTTTGTCAGCCAGCCACAATGCCTCCCGAGGAGGTTCCCTTTTCGCAGTGATCTAGCTTTTGTGTATCAAGTTAAAGATCTTTTGTATTTCTTTTGTTAAGTTTGAACAAGTCTATTGTTGGTCTATATGTAGGAATAGTGACGTGGGCATGACATCTTAATTATGGAAATTAAGTTTTAAATTTTCTATTCCATGTATGTGTACACAGCTTAATGGACTATGTATGTTTTTTATATCTGCTTCTGCAGGCCCTTATTATGTGTAAATTTGTTTAGAGGCCTTAGGTAATCCAAGGATTACTGGTCGGTTATGATCCTAAACCTATTGGGGCGAGTTTGGGTTGTGACAGTGATGGAGTGTCTGATAGTGATGTCGCTCGGATAATACGCGCAATTGCCAATAAAGTAGGCAATATACCACCTCGAAATTAAGATCAAAGCAAATTTGAAATGATAGCAAAGTTTGAAAAGCTACATCCCCATAAATTCCTTGGTGGATCTAACCTCTATGAAGCTGAAACTTGGTTAAGACAAATTAAGAAGTTACTAGACACTTCTGACATCCGAATGAGCAAGATAAGGTGACCATAGAAGTGTTTCAAATGAAAGGGGAAGCAGATCATTGGTGGGAAATGATCAGAAGTACCCGACAAGTAAAGACATTGACTTGGAGGCAATTTGAAGGCCTATTTATGGAAAAATATTTTCCTAACTCACTAAGACAAGAAATGGTTTAAGAGTTCCTCCAACTGAAATAAGGAAAAACGTCAGTTACTCAATATACAAACCGTTTTGAGGCTCTCTCAAGGTATTCTTCAACAATAGTAGCAAAGGAAGAGGATACGATTAGATGATTCAAATAAGGTTTGGACACAGATATTAGAGGAAGATTGATCGCAGTACAACTTTCCACTTATGCTCAAATGGTGGATTGAGCTTTAATTGTGGAACGTGGATTAGCAGATTTTGAGCATATTCGAAATCAGCGATCAAGGAACAATAACCAATCACGAGGAGGAGGTCCAATTCAAAACACCAGAAACCATCCTGCACTAGCACGTTATGCCAGAGGGTTGCAACAGCAACAAAGGTAGAATCAGGGAAACTAGCAACAAGGAAACTCTGAAAATAAATGGAAAGGAATGTGTTTCAGATGTGGTCAACAGGGACATCATTGGAGTGAGTGTCCTCAAGATGGGGAATATTTTATGGAGGAGCACAACAATACCACAAAGGCCAGCCATGACAAGGTTCTAAATCCACTCAAACTACTCAAACCAACAAGGGGTAGCCACAAGCCTCTACGAATGCGGGCTGGCCAAGAACACAACCATAAGGAGCTGGAGATAGAAGAAACTAGAAGGGACTAACCAACAAGCAACAGGAAGAATGTAAGCTCTTCAAGAAGAAGATGATGTTGGTAACCCATCAGTAATTCAAGGTATGTTAATCCTTATGAATTCTTGGGTTAAAGTATTGTTTGACTTTGAAGCATCGCATTATTTTATATCCACTGCATGTGTATCAAGTCTGGGTTTGGAGCCAAAAACGATATAAATAGCTATGAGTGTTGGTTTACCCTTAGGTGGTCAAACCCGAGTAAATCTAGTATGCAAATCTTGTGAACTAGAAATCTTTGATTCATATTTGATTTGTGATCTAAGTGTTATGGAAATGTCTAATTTTGACGTCATTCTAGGAATGGATTGTTATTAGTTCATCGAGTTATTATCAACTGTTACAGTAAACCGGTGACGGCACCCTCCCTTAATGGCATAAAATTTCAATTTAAAGGAGATAGATAGGATTCTTTAACTCCAATGTGTCGCAAATCACGGTGACATGATCAACTAATTGGATGGTTGGCAAGCTTAATTTTGGAAGACGAAAATCGAAAGGACCTAGGATTACTCCATGTGGTGTGCAAATACATTGACATTTTCCTTAATGAATTACTGGGATTACCCCCAAAACGGGACATAGATTTTGCGATCGAGCTCCAATCTGGGACTTCACCAATTTCTATGACAACACATCATTTGGCACCAGCTGAATTGTGGAAACTGAAGAAGCAATTGCAAGAACTGTTGGATAAAAAGTTCATCAGACCAAGCACGTCTCCATGGGGAGCACCAGCATTATTCGCAAGGAAGAAGGATAGAACCTTGAGAATATGCATCGACTACCGACAACTAAATCAAATCACTATTAAAAATCGATATTCGTTACCAAGAACTGATGACTTGTTCGATCAATTAAGAGGTTCAAAATGTTTTTCCAAAATTGACCGTAGGTCTGGATATCACCAACTTCGTGTCAAAGAAGAAGATATACCAACGACTGTAGTTCGAACCCGTTATGGCCATTATGAGTTCATGGTAATGCCATTTGGTTTGACAAATGCACCAAGGGTATTCATGAATTTAATGAACAAAATTTTTACACCTTATTTGGACCAATTTGTGGTAGTATTCATTGACGATATTTTGATATACTCACTATCAAAGGAAGATCACGAGTAACATTTGAGAACCATTTTGCAAATTCTAAAGGAGAACCAATTGTATGCTAAAGCTAGCAAATGTGAATTTTGGTTGAAGGAAGTAAAATTCTTAGGTCATGTTGTGTCTAAATTGGAAATATTAGTGGATCTTGCTAAAGTAGAAGCAATAATGGAATGGAAACAACCTAAGAATACATTTGAGGCTCATAGTTTTTTGGGATTAGCAGGTTATTATAGGAGATTCATTCAAGATTTCTCCAAATTAGCCAAGCCAATGGCATGCTTAACACAAAAAGGAGTAAAGTTTGAATGGAACGAAACTTGTGAGCAATTGTTTCAAGAACTCAAAGAGAAACTAACAAGTGCTCCTATACTAATCATACCCGAACATGACATTGGGTACACAGTTTATTGTGATGCCTCTAAAGAAGGGTTAGGTAGCATGTTAATGCAAGACGGGAAGGTAGTGGCTTATGGGTCAAGACAATTGAAGAATCATAAGAAAAATTACCCTACCCAAGATTTGGAATTGGCGGTTGTAGTCTATGCACTTAAGACTTGGCGACATTACCTCTACGGCGAAAAGTTTTAGATATTTACCAATTACAAAAGCTTGAAGTACTTGTTCACACAAAGAGATTTGAACATAAGGCAAAGACGCTAGATAGAGTACCTTGAAGATTACCAATTCACTTTGTCTTTTCATCCTAGAAAGGCTAATGTTGTAGCAGATGCATTAAGTCGAAAGGAAAGAGAGATCGAAGCCAACATATCAAAGAATTGGAAATGATAAGTGTTGTGAATGAGTTTAGATTACAACTAGAGACTAAAAATAGAAAGGTTAGGTTGTTTGAAATAGTTACAGTACCTCCACTTCTTACCAAAGTGCTGGAAGCTCGATGATTTGATTAAGAGACTGACTTCATTAAGTCACAATTAGTATCAGGAGAGTCTTCACTGGATTGGACGCTCTATCAAGATGGTAGTTTATGATATTTAGGTATAATTTTTGTGCCAAATATCAAACAATTGTGAGAGGAAGTACTTAAAGAATTTCACCATTCAGTTTTTGTAGTCCATCCACGAGGAAACAAGATGTACTAGTATCTCAAGCGACAGTATTGGTAGAGTGGAATGAAGAAGGATATTGCTTAATTTGTATCTAAGTGCTTAACGTGTCAGCCAATGAAGGCAGAATATCAAAAGTCAGCAAGGAAACTCCAACCTTTACCAATACCTAAATGGAAATGGGAACACATAACAATGAATTTTGTAATGGGTCTACCCTGGTCACCGCAAGGCCATGATGTCATTTAGGTTGTGGTTGATCAGTTAACTAATATGGCACATTTCCTACCAATAGGACCATCAGACACACTCGAATCATTAAGTTGATTATTTATTCGAGGAATCATTGGGTTGCACAAAGTACCAGTCTCAATAATGTCAGATCGTAACCCTCATTTTACATTACAATTTTGGCAAAGTTTGCTAAAAGCTATGGGTACAGAGTTGTGTTTTAGTATGGCTTTTCACCTTTAAACTGATGGTCAATCAGAAAGAACAATTCAAACTTTGGAAGACATGCTTCGAGCTTGTGTGATGGATTTCAAGGATAGTTGGGAGAGACACTTACCACTAGTCGAATTCTCCTACAATAACAGTTTTCAAACAAGTATTGGTATAGCACCATATGAGGCTCTGTGCGGATGCCTCGTTGATCACCAATATGTTGGACAAAAGTCGGAAAAGCACCTCTTTTAGGGCCAGAGTTAGTTCAAGAAACTACCGAGAATGTGAAATTAATTTGACAAACACTTGAAACCGCTCAGAGTAGGTAGAAAAGTTATACAGATCAAAGGAGAAGACCTTGAAGAAAAACTTGTCAAAATTCTAGATCGTCTCGAGAAGAATTTACGAGGTAAAACTATACCATTGGTTCGAGTTCTCTGGAGACATCGTGGGATGGTGGAGTCAATGTAAGAACAAGAATATATGATACGTGTTAATTGCCCTCCACCTTTCAAAACTAAAGGTACGAATTAATTTCGAGAAATAATTTTTTTTATTTTTTTTAGGGGGTTAGATTGTGAGAACCCGCATTTAATTATTCTAAAAAAAATATTATAATTTTGCATCATAAGACATGAATAATAAATTAATTTAATCTAAAGTCACTTAAAATATATATTAATGTATAAGTTAGTTTTAAACCAATCCAATTCAATCACTAACAAAAACATTGTTACGAATAATAATTTTGTGGGTATTCAATATTTATTGTTTATAATTTAATTTAATGAGGATTCAACATAATAATTATCTTTACTAAATACCTTAGTTGAAAACTTGAATTAATTAATTTTAAGAAACCCACACAAATAAATAAATAAATAAAAATGAAATTCGGTGGCAGTATAGGTGATTAATCACCCAACACTTGTATGCATGCATGTAATAGTAAGGAACTAGGCTCATTATATATCTTGGAAGGACTTATGTAATAACCTAGACCCGTAATAAGCTCCTAATCTATGATTAAGAATGTTAATTAAGTTTTAAGTATGAGATTATGTATTAATTGTGCATTTTGTATGTGTTTTGCATTACTATCTATTAGCCATTCGTAGGAAAATCTGTTTAGAAATCTACTTTGTTCTGTTAATTAAAGGCCATATCAGCATCCGAACATGAAATTGACTACGTCAATGTGTTCATTTGAATTTTAAGAATATTATGGGAAGTTTAATTAGAATCCAGCTCGGAATCAAATAATTAGAATAAATTAATTACTTAGTTGAATTACCTTATCTCTATTCACAATTAATTAGCCTAAGCTAATTGAGCCTATATAAGGCCAATATACCTCCTAGAACACAATCTCATCACCATTTTGAGCTAACAAATGTGTAGAAGAAGGGAAAGTGAATGAGAGAGTTTAATTCAAGAGGGAAAAGTGGAGATTGAAGGGAAATATCAAGGAATTTGCAACATAGAGTTCAATTGAGGAGATTAGGTAAGAATTTAACTCATAAACTATGTATTTAAGACATCAAATGTGGGAAATTCAAGTGAAATAAGAGACTAGCATGATAAATAAGTTAAGAATGAAGAATTTTAGATCATCATAAGCTTGCACGCATAATTCATGAAGTTTGGGCTTGAATTCCACCTCATATCTCACATACATGGAGTTATTTTTGTTAAATTTTGAGAAATCAACATGATTTTGTACAAAACATCTCATTTGTTCATAATTCAAAGAGTTTGAACCCAAAACATTAAATGCATTTGCTATACATTAAGTTTGAGGTTTGGTTTTGAAGAATCATCTAGCTTTTGGGCCTTGATTTTGTGAATTTACTTTCATGTCATGTTTATTACAAGTTTTCAAGTATTTGTTCAAGTTTTTGGCCCAAATGAACAAGATTGAAGTGTCGAGCATTCGCTCGAGTAATGGAAGTGCCGCTCAAGCATACATTTCAAGCTCCCAGTAGTTTTGTAGACAATTGCACGGCGGCTCGAGCGACTGATTGTGAACTATGCAAGCATCCTTTTTCTCAATACTTGGCTTGAGCAACTGTTGAGCGTGAAAATTGAGCATCCAGTACTTTTGCAGACTTTGCAGACCGCTCGAGTGAACTGCCCTATTTTCAAAAATTTTACAAGTGTTTTCAAAATGCATAATTGCATCCTCATTCCATCTTAGGCGCTCTTAAGTCATGGTTTAGGCCATATTATGAGGATTTGAATTAGGAACACTAAGAAAGAAATGTAATAAGTTAAGTGTTTTCGAAGTGTGTGTTTCAATATGTATTTGTCATATGTTTGTGTGTAGGTCACGCGCCATTATCCAACTGATATTGTGGGAGCCGAATTTCATTAGATCAATAGGGACGAATGGACGAGTCTAGTCCGGGACATAATATTTATTCGGCGTTGATCCTAGTCAATTGAAGAGCCGAATAAAATAATCGGCATTTTCCAACTAGTGAACAAAGGCTGAGTAGAAGTATATGTAAAGGATCGAGGATGGGCCTGACCCTAGGGCCCAAAGAGAATAATATAAATACTGGATCATCAGTCAGAGAAAGGTATATGAGAATTAGTATGCTTAACTTAAGATACAAGTAATCAAGAGAGTATATACTGACTTATCCGTCGGAGTGCTCATTCCTTTTCAGGTGACTAGCTGAGGATCACGAGCTTCCCCCAAGATCTGAAGAGTATTTCCAAACCACTTTCCCATAGATATGTCTAAGTTATCTATTCAGCTTCTAAAGCTATCTGTGAGTAACAACTCTGTAAAGCTATGTTTGACTCTAAGAATTTTCGGAATGAAATGATATGATAAGCTTTGTTTTCTGAAATGATATTTTCTGTATAGATGAATGATTATCTTATTTCTGAAATATATCATGGCATCCTTAGCATCATGTGATATGTTATATGTTACCTGGTACCAGGGCTTCGAGTGGGTTTCATTCATGGAACTGATTATGCATAATGCACTATATGATCTGCAAGTGAGTCTTTATGACCATCTCATGTACATAAAGGAATTAATGACCATCTCATGTGTGCATGGGTCTTTATGACCAATCTGATCTATTAGCGCTAATGGATGTACCACGTAGAACTGCTTATAAGTCTGAATAAGTACATGAATCTGTTTCTGATCTGATCTGATCTGAATTTTGATTTCTAAATCTGTTATGGACATCATTCATAAAACCTTTACTCTGTTGTTATTCATTGGCTCCAGCTCATTATTTATATTATGTATGCAGATGACCAGGTGTGCGACCAGGCTTGAGACTTTCAGTCTGGATCAATTATGTCAGCCAACCATTGTGCCTCACGAGGAGGTTCCCGATAAATGGTTGTGGTCAAATTTGTGAACTAGTCTGGAGTCTTTGCTTTCTTTTGTTTTGGATTGGACAACCTTTTTTATGATGTAGTAAGGCTAAATCCCCTTTTGATTATTTGTACTGATGACACAAGTTGACGTCATAATATATGTATATAAAGTTTTGAAATTTTTCTGTCTCATATAAGTCTGCATAGCTCTATGGACTATTGTATTTTTATATTTGCTTTCGCTAGCCCCTTAATTTTGCTAATCAATTTTTGAGGCCTTCGGTAATCTTAGGATTATTGGCCTATTACGATAATAAACCTATAGGCGTGGGTTTGGGTCGTGATAGAGTGGTATCGGAGCATGAATTATATTGCAAACACGAGTCCATGAACTACAGGATGTGGTAGAAAAGAATTAGAGACATTACATCAGCATGTGTGAGTGTGTGTATAATTATATGATATATCCGAAATAATATGAATTAAAATGAAACTAAACACTATGAAATGAAATTGAACATTATGACACCTATAAAACAACTATTTGGTTATGTTTATTATTGCTCTGTGTACCTATAGTAAATGGAAAGAACAAGAAGTGATGATATGATTGAGTTTTGATGCCCGATTGGAAAGAATGTTAAAAGCTTTAACTGAGTCCATGAGACAACAACAGAGACAACAACTATCTCTTCTCCCTTCTCAGGTGCAAGTGGAACCAGTAAACAATGACATTATTGGGTTGACTCAGAAGTTCAACAAGATGAAACCTCTGACCTTTCTAGGTGGTATTGAGCCACTGAAAGCTGAAACGTGGATGCTAGAAATTGAAAAATTATTTGAAGTGTTTCCATGTTATGAAACTTAGAAGGTTTTGCTGGCAACCTACACTCTAAAAGAGGAATCTAGGCATTGGTGGATGTTGATCCGAGATAATAATGGGGCTATGACATGGAATCAATTCGAAGAGATTTTTTATGAAAAATATTTCTTTCAATGCTTTAGAGATTGTAAGGTCTCCAAATTTGAACGGTTGAAACAAGGCAACATGTTAGTAGCAGAGTATGAAGCCAAATTTACTGAATTAGCTCGGTTTGCTCCGCATATGGTGGACACGGACTACAAAAAGGCCAGGAAATTCGAAGGAGGCCTTAATCTAGATGTGTTTGATCGAGTTGGTGTCTTAAAACTAACCAAGTATATGGATGTCTTGGATAGAGCTCTTACGACTAAGGCCAATTTAGCAGCCATGAAACAAACAAAAGCTCCAACAAATAAATGGAGAGGTAAAATATCTGGGTTTAATTTCAGAAATGGGTGGTCATTCTCAAATAAGCGAAATACAGGATCGTCAAGTAGTTCAAGTCAAAGTAATAGAACTACACCTACTTGCTTTGAATATGGAAAGAAACACAAGGGCGTTTACTACTGGTCAACAGGTGCTTGCTTTCGATGTGGCAAGACTGGCCACATGATAAAAGATTGTCCGCTCCTGTCGCAAAATCCCAACCATCCCGCGGCAAGTTTGGCAGGGTCTACCACCAAGAACGAATATGAGAACTAATGTTGAAAAGAAAAATTTGAGGTAGGGTAGAGTTTTTGCACTTGTTCCTGGGGACATCTAGAATACTAAATTAATGGTGTCAGGTATAATCCCTATCTGTACTCAGAATGCTTATGTCTTAATAGATTATGCATCTACTCACTCATTTGTGTCGCCTGCTTTCTCTCGGAAATTGACTAGACCTCTAGAGCCTATGAATTATATGTTGTCTGTATCTACACAATTTGGGGGTTCTATGTTATGTTCATATATATATATATATATATATATATATCCTGCATGTGATGTTATGATTGGAGAAGTACTTCTATATGTTGATTTGCTGTCGTTGGATATAGATCATTTTGATTGCATATTGGGTATGGATTGGTTGACAAAGTACCATGCGGCCATTGATTGTGTTTCTAAGTCTATGATATTTCGACCACTGGGGTTACCTAAATTTGTATTTGCTGGGAATGGTATAGTTCCTCCCTCATATTTGATCTCTGCTATGAAAGCAAACAAACTGCTTAAGAAGGGATATAGGAGTTCTTTGTGTTGTGTTTTGACTGTACCAACTGATAATGTTAATGTGGAACCTATCCCTATAGTCAAAGAATTTCTTGATGTGTTTCCTATTGAATTGCCTGGAGATTTGATAGATAGAGAAATTGAATTTACTATTAAAGTAGTACTTTGAACACAACCGATTTCTAAGACCCCAAACAAAATGTCAACCTCTGAATTGAAAGAATTGAAAATTCAACTTCACAAACTGTTAGAGAAGAAGTTTATCTGACCGAGTACTTCACCTTGGAGTGCTCCAGTTTTATTTGTTAAAAAGAAATACGAAACATTGAGATTGTGTATAGACTATCGGGAATTGAATAAAGTGACCATGAAAAACAAATACCCACTAACCCGAATAGATGATTTGTTTGACCAACTTCAGGGAGCCCAAGTATTTTTCGAAGATAGATCTTAGATCCGGGTACCACCAATTAAAAGTTAAAGCGGAGAACATTGAAAAACAACCTTTCAAACTAGATATGGACACTATGAGTTTTTGGTAATGCCGTTTGGGGTAACTAATGCACCTGCCACCTTCATGGACCTAATGAATAGGGTTTTCAAACAATTTCTTGATGAGTTTGTTGTTGTGTTTATTGATGATATTCTGATCACTACTACAAATACAGATAAAGATCACACTTTTTTGGTGTAATGTATATTTTTTAATCACACCTTTTAAGTTTTATTAAAGTGAGGTCTTTGGGAGTGTGATTAAAAGGGGTCATTTTTAATCACACTTTTTAAGTGTCATTAAAAAATACTTTCATCACATCTTTAAAGTGTGATTAAAAATATTTAGATCACACCTTTTAAGTGTGATTAAAAACATTTAGATCACATCTTTTAAGTGTGATTAATAACTAATAAAACCTGTAATAAAAAAAATTGACATATTTAAAGAATAATCAATATTATTTTTATATGCGCATTTCAAGAATGTAATACACACTATATACTATACTTTGAATCACAACCACATATTGAATAGAATAACGTCGTACATTTCATAAATGAAAATTAAATATGTTCAAAAGTACATACAAAGGAATTAAATAAAAAGTTTTAAACCATGCTTACATATATTAAAAATGAAAAAACTTAAAAAACTAAGTTCTTGAATTCTTTGACCATATTTTGTATCTCTCCAAGAATTTCTAACCTAAAAAATGAAAACAAAAATTAATTCATAAACCGTTAGAAGCATATGAATAAACTAACTATTTGTAGAGATTGTTCTAGTCTTATAAAAGATAAAGTCCTACCAATCACACCCTTTCAAATGTCTTAAGACTTGGACAACAAGTATCATTTCTTATATCGCTGAAGGGAGGCAAAGATGAACTGAATGATGGAAAGTGGCCAACAATCAATGAAGACAAGGTTTCACCAGTCCACCACAGGCAGCAATTTGCTAACAGCACACAGGTTGTCATTTGTTAAATTCATCAGAACCTGCCACAAGGAGCATAGTATAAATGTTGACAATCATCACATGAATCACAACCACGTCAAACAGATTCTCAATAATACACATTTTTAGCCACTCCATTGCTGATGCTCTCATCTTTTCTCCAACTTCTATATTTCAATATTCTATTTGGCATAAGTAAAACCAATAATATAAAAAAAAATTAGAACTGATGGGCAACTTATTAATGTTGTAATTTATCAAAGATATTTTGTTACAGGAAGGATCATGCTCTCTTTCATTTTCTATTTTTCTTCCTCGATTAAACAACACACAATCAAATCTTAAAATCAATCAAGTTTTAGAGCAAAGCACACACCCTCGAATAAACAACACAATCAAATCTTAAAATCAATCAAGTTTCAGAGCAAAGCACACACCCTTGCGAATCAATTCAAAACAAAGTGGCTTAATGACAACTGTTAATGTCACCAACTACATGTAAAACGATAAAATTTGTATGCTATGTTGCCTGTTGTCTTTATGTTGAAGTTCACACCAGTCACTGTTTGTTTATCTATTGTTCTGAATTCTTTCTTTTGCGTATGAAGTTTATGCTATTAATGGTGGTGATGGTGGTGGCTAAGTTTCTATTTTCCTATATACTTGTGTTACTCATTTTACTGTTGTTACTTATCAAAGAAAAAATTACTATAATAATTTTTTACAATAATTAGGCACCTTGGCATTAACAAGCCTTATTAACTCAAATTACTTAATACACTTTATGGGTAAATATCTAATTACACATGTTAGAAAAATGCAGATTTGAGACAAATGATGAGTCATAAATACATTTTTATGAAAATTTTCAGTATTCATAAAACAACTGAATAACATTAAATTGGGCATGGTTAAGTTTGAAAACATTAGGTTATGGTGTGCCAATATCAAAAAGGTATAAAGCCTTCCATCCCAAAGGACATTCCATCCTCCTATCACTAATTTCAATAAGAATAATGATACATAAACATAGTTTTTATATATGATTCTCATAAATTCAAAACTATCATTCATTTTCAAATCATTTTCCTTTCACTAATATTACTTAAACAAGCAGTAAGTAATAAAATAATAAAATGATTATTAGGAAAAGTTGAGAAAGAGCTAACCTTTGGCTAAAGGCTTTGAGACCAAAGGTGGGAAAGTTACTAAATCCACAGCCATCAGCAGCAGCAAAGAACCATTGAAAAAGTGCATTAGTAAAGCTACCACAGAGGGAATAGAATAGCATCATTACTTGTTTCTAGCATCCAAATTAATTAACTCATTAGCTCCCAAAAAAATTTAAAAAAATAAATAAACAAGATGCTAATTCTAATAATTTTCCCCCACCAGCCCTCACAACTTAAATTTTAAAAAAATATAAAAGGAAAAGGAAAATTTGTAGATCAAGAATATGAATAAACCTAAATGTTAGAAGTCAATTGTTTTTGTTAGAAAAAGTGTGGTATAAATATTTCTTCTCTTTTTTCCTACATTATCCATAGAAGGGTCAAACTATTCATTGGGTGTACTCAACTAATCTCAAGACTCACGCAAAGCATTTCCTTCCATGCGAGTCAGGCAAATCTTCGACTATGCTCACAGGCATAGTCCCTGAGCAATTGATAGCACTCAATGGGAGGAGAAGTTATGTGGTGGTCTTGGGGCATGGCTAGGTAGTGTCCAGGAATATTGTGATTGGTAGAATGAGTGGAGCCTATAATTTGGTGTTTGGTATTAGAAGAACAACGAGAGATATGACATTTGGTAATTGGTAGGAGTATTACCATGTGATGCTCCAAGACTATCTAATAATTTTTTCAAATGGGAGTTGAATCTCAAACTTAATGCTTCATGAGGGCCAAGTGGTAAGTAATATCAGTTTTAGTTCTAAATAGTAACATTGTGTGGTAAATAATATCAATTTTAGTTTTAAATAGATACATTAAATAAGATTAGGGTGAGAGACAGTATTAATTACTTGGCTAGTTTGGCTCCTTTAGGAGTGTGAAAGCTGTTGATGAGGTAGGCAGTTGCAGTTCCACTAGGGTATGTTAACTTGTACTTGAGTATCATCATCTGAGGAGGAGAGGAAAAACAATTCAAAAAAAATTACAAATTAAAAAGCTTATCAATAAAATATATTATTAAAATTAAAATTGGTTTGTTGTAATAATCTATTATTATTATACCTTTCTAAGGGGGACAATTGAAAAGAGACCAACAAAGCTGACAAGAAAGAGAAAACCAATCATCCAACCCAAAGATAGATTCTTCACATTGATTGGGTTGCTTGCTTCATCTGCTTGAGCTGCAATACGTCCACTCATTCCTAGTAGATAACTTGCAGTCCCACCTGATATAATTTATTTTGAAAACTTCACTTAAGCTCTCAAAAAGAATAAAAATAAATTCTTTTATGTAAGAGCTTTTCCAAGGGGGGGAAAATCTAGCATACAAGAGGAACAATTTTGTTTTTAGTAGGCAAGAGGCCCCCCAATTTCCACTACCATGCAAGGAAAATATCTAACTTCTCTAAAGATTGAAAAGCATCAAGGCATCAGCCATGTGCCTCAGAAGTCCCATAATCCATAAGGCTTCTTGTAACTAAATAAAAATGTAAGCTTTGATTCCAACTTTGCCTATTTCTCTCCAAAATTATTGGGGGTGAAAAGCAAAAATAAAAATAAAAATAAAACTCGAGAAAACTAAGCATGGTCAAACTGCTTGAAGATGGACAGTAGGAAAGACATCCTTACATTAAACATATTAAAGGATGCTTTCCTTGAAGTACACAGGACCAATATCCTTAGTTATGATACCTAATGCCTGAAAAGTGACACTAAGATCCTCCATGATCATTTTAACATATCAACCTTCATCAAACTACTCTCAGCCCATATTATGTCAAGCAAAACATAGGAGGTGTACGTGTGTGCTCACATGTGTGTGCATAGGGGGAGAAAGAGAGGACCTTCTCTTGCCCTCAGGCCTCTGCCAACTTGCATTTCTCTATAAAACAAAACATCACTATTTGTAACTCATTACTGGCACAAAATCAAACAATGATCAAAATAAGATAAAATTGAAGGGAAAAAAATGCAAGAACAAAATGAACCCAATACACATTTATCAAAATACCCTACAGACAACCGAGTATCGAACAAGAGATCAACAACATATTTGGAGGAATGTAAACATCCATTGCCAAGTAAATTTAAGAATCCACATGAATATGGCAAAGAGAAACAGGTACTACAGAACTTGGCTTCAAATAAAAACAACATTAAAAATCAAAATAGTAACAATGCAATAGCAACAAAAGCAACATACTTAGATAAACAACCTGACCAACTTTTACTGCTTGCAGCAACTTTTCTTCGGGGAGGAAATTACAATAACCCTGTGGTGGACAAGTTACACAAATCAGTGAGATGATAGAGACTGTAACATGTTCTGTATCAGTTTTGGTATACTCCGCATCATATCTTTTGTAAACAGGTTCAATAGAAGAAACAATTGAATATATAATTTCAACAAAGAATGAAGTGAAATAATTTAGGATCATTAAAAGAAGAATAAAGTGCAACAAATTCCTATCATATTTTAAGTATCTACCACCTGAAGTCCTTTTCCAAAAAAACAAAAAGATTGAAAAAGAACATGAAAGCCAAAAAGTATTTAACATCCAACAAAAAAAGTGAAACCAGGAAAAAAAGGAAAAAGAAAATGTAAAAGCATACAAGGTTTACCACAGTGAGTCTTTGAATAGACAAAATTCATAACAAATAACATCATTTTCTTTCAACTTCTACCATCAAGAAGAATCCAATGCGGAACAGATAAGTCAGATGAGGATAAAGATTAAGATTTTTATTTATTTCGGAATTTTATTTATCTAGGAGTTTTATTTACTTGGGAAGTCAAGTTTGTTCAGGATTAGTTTGATTTGTCTATACATATGGACTTCATGTGATGGATTTAGTAGACTATATGATTTGTATTTTGATTCATTGAGAAATTTGATAACAGATTGTAATCCCCTGTTTATTCTTCTCTCCTTCTTCAATCTTCTTCTTCCTACTGGTGCTACATCAGAAAACACAACCACAAACTATTTTAAATCAAAATATATTGTTGAAGTTTCAACATCTAACTACTAATTTGGTTCAAAATGTCACCATTAAATGTAAAACATTGCCCCAGGAAGTTGAAAATCAATCAATGCCAAGTTCGATAGATACAAAATTATTATTTAGGGTTTCAACTCACACTAACTGATTAATATATGGAAATTGTACTCTATTTCACATACTGTTAAAAGCAATCAAGGACACATTTCTAGAAAATTAACAAATCATAGTAAAATTGTGAACAAAG
>NW_021027277.1:364779-474216 GCF_004153795.1 Camellia sinensis | reverse complement strand
AGAAAGATGAAAAAATTGGTGAAAAAGTTCCGTGTCTAACGCCTCATTTTCTAGTAGTGAGTCGTCTCTATCATTCATGGGTAGAATAGAGGCGCGGATTTGGGAATTGTATATTTTATATAAAAATCAATTTGAAATATTTTATACAATCACACCTATTTAGGGAGTGTGATTAAAAAGTAGTAATGTATATATAATCACACTTTAATTAAAATGTGTGATTAAAAAATATATATATAATCACACTTGTTTAAAAAGTGTGATTAAAAAGTAGTGGTGTATATATAATCACACTTTAATTAAAATGTGTGATTAAAAAATATATATATAATCACACTTGTTTAAAAAGTGTGATTAAAAAGTAGAGGTGTATATATAATCACACTTTAATTAAAATGTGTGATTAAAAAATATATATATTAAAAAGTGTGATTAAAAAGTAGTAGTGTATATATAATCACACTTTAATTAGAAGGTGTGATTAAAAAATATATAAATAATCACACTTTAACTAGAATGTGTGATTAAAAAATATATATATAATCACACTTGTTTAAAAAGTGTGATTAAAAAGTAATAGTGTATATATAATCACATTTTAATTAGAATGTGTGATTAAAAAATATATAAATAATCACGCTTTAATTAGAATGTGTGATTAAAAATATATATATAATCACACTTGTTTAAAAAGTGTGATTAAAAAGTAATAGTGTATATATAATCACATTTTAATTAGAATGTGTGATTAAAAAATATATAAATAATCACGCTTTAATTAGAATGTGTGATTAAAAATATATATATAATCACACTTGTTTAAAAAGTGTGATTAAAAAGTAATAGTGTATATATAATCACATTTTAATTAGAATGTGTGATTAAAAAATATATAAATAATCACGCTTTAATTAGAATGTGTGATTAAAAATATATATATAATCACACTTGTTTAAAAAGTGTGATTAAAAAGTAATAGTGTATATATAATCACATTTTAATTAGAATGTGTGATTAAAAAATATATAAATAATCACGCTTTAATTAGAATGTGTGATTAAAAATATATATATAATCACACTTGTTTAAAAAGTGTGATTAAAAAGTAATAGTGTATATATAATCACATTTTAATTAGAATGTGTGATTAAAAAATATATAAATAATCACGCTTTAATTAGAATGTGTGATTAAAAATATATATATAATCACACTTGTTTAAAAAGTGTGATTAAAAAGTAATAGTGTATATATAATCACATTTTAATTAGAATGTGTGATTAAAAAATATATAAATAATCACGCTTTAATTAGAATGTGTGATTAAAAATATATATATAATCACACTTGTTTAAAAAGTGTGATTAAAAAGTAATAGTGTATATATAATCACATTTTAATTAGAATGTGTGATTAAAAAATATATAAATAATCACGCTTTAATTAGAATGTGTGATTAAAAATATATATATAATCACACTTGTTTAAAAAGTGTGATTAAAAAGTAATAGTGTATATATAATCACACTTTAATTAGAAGGTGTGGTTAAAAAAATATATATATAATCACACTTAATTGAAAAGTGACATAAAAAATAAATATTATCACACTCAATCAAATTAAGTGTAATTAAAATATCAATCTAATTTTTTTTATCACACTTCTAATAAAAGTGAGATCTTTTTTTTGTCAAAGTGTGATCTTTAACTATTTTTGTAGTAGTGGATTTACTCTTAAAGCATAGAAGAACATGAAAATCATTTGAGAATTGTGCTACAGACTTTGAGAGAAAAGAAATTGTATGCAAAACTATCTAAATGTGAATTCTGGCTTTGACAGTGTGACTTTTTTGGGGCATGTAATCAACAAAGATGGCACATCTATTGACCTGCAGAAAATTGAGGCCATTGTAAATTGGCCAAGACCGACTACAGTGATAGAAGTTAGAATTTTTTTGGGGGCTTGTTGGTTATTACTACAGATTTGTGAAAGATTTCTTAAAACTTGCCTTGCCACTCACTCAGTTGACACAGAAAGGTATACTATTTGACTGGAATGATCAAAGAGAATCAGCTTTTCAAGAATTGAAAATCAGATTAGTGACTGCACTAATTCTGACTTTGCCCACTAATTTAGATGGGTTTCAAATTTACAGTGATGCTTCCTACAAAGGCTTCGGGTGTGTGTTAATGCAAAATGGACAGGTAATTGCTTATACTTCTTGACAACTCCAACCATATGAGAAAAATTATCTGACCCATGACCTGGAACTTGTAGCCGTGGTGTTTGCTTTGAAAATCTGGCATCATTATCTATATGATTCAAGTTGTGAAACATACACAGACCACAAAAGTTTAAAAAAAAAAATCACCTAAAAAGAACTGAGCATGAGACAAAGAAGGTGGCTAGAACTGATAAAAGATTATGACCTGGAAATTTTATATCATCCGGGAAAGGCAAATACTATAGCAGATGCTTTGAGCAGGAAATCTATGAGCAATTTGGAATGTTTGCTCACTAGATAGAAAGAACTATTGTATGATTTGGAAAGAAATGAAACTGAAATCGTTTTATGTGAACAGAGTAGAATCTTAGCTGCTATTTCTGTCCAGCCAGCAATCATTGAAGAGGTGAAAGAAAAATGGCTAGAAGACGAAATCGTGAAAAAGATTGTTGATGAGATTGAATCAAAACCGAGGCCGGGATTTTTATTTGAAAACAATGTATTGAAATTTCAAGGTAGGCTTTGTGTACCGGATTGTTCAGAACTGAGAAAGCGTGTTATGATAGATGTCCACAATTTCAAATTTGCTATGCATCCAGAAATACAAAGATGTACAAAGATTTGAAACAAAATTTCTGGTGGCTTGGAATGAAGAAAAGCATTGTTGATTTTGTAGTCTAGTTTGTGTACAACAACAGTTATAATTCGAGTATCGGTATGGCTCCTTATGAAGCTCTTTATGGAAGAAAATGCCGATCACTAATTTGTTGGGCCGAAGTAGGCGATAGGCCACTATTGGGACCCGAACTTGTGCAAGAAACGATTGAGAAAGTGAAATTGATTCAGCAACGATCGAAAACTGCACAGAGTCATCAGAAAAATTATGCCGATGTCCAAAGAAAAGATATAGAATATGACGTGGGTGATAACGTGTTCATTAAAGTGACTCCAATGAAGGGTCATACACGATTTGAAGTCAAGGGTAAGTTAGCACCGCTATACATTGTTCCGTATGAAATCATTAAGAAAATCAATCCAGTGACGTATCAAGTAGCCTTACCTCCAATTATGGAAAATATACATAATTTCTTTCATGTTTTGATGCTTAGGGACTATTTACAGGATCCGTTACATGCAATTGAGCCGATACATGTACTTTTGAAAGATGACTTCATTTCTGAAGAACGTCCAATACAGGTTGTGAATCGCCGAATCAAAAGATTAAGAAATAAAGAAATCCCATTGGTAAAAGTTGATTGGCAACAACATGGAGGGACATATGCAACTTAGGAAACCGAGGAAGATATGATGAAAAGGTATCCAGACTTGTTTCCATTGGACGCCATATTCTTCCGAAATGAAGGTAATTAAAGTTTGGAGGACCAAACTTTTAAGGGGGGAAGACTGTAATAACCCTGACTCATAATTTGCTCCTAATCTATGATTAAGAATGTTAATTAAGTTTTAAGCATGAGATTATGTATTAATTGTGCATTTTGTATGTGTTTTGCATTACTATCTGTTAGTCATCCGTAGGAAAATCTGCTTTGTTCTGTTAATTAAAGGCCATATCGGCATCTGAACATGAAATTGACTACGTCAATGTATTAATTTGAATTTTTAGAATATTATAGAATTCGGCTCGGAATCAAATAATTAGAATAAATTAATTAGTTAGTTGAATTACCTTAGCTCTAATCACAATTAATTAACCTAAGATAATTGAGCCTATATAAGGCCAATATACCTTCAAGAACACAATCCCATCACCATTTTGAGCTCAAAAATGTGTAGAAGAAGAGAGAGTGAGGGACAGAGTTCAATTAAAGAGGGAAAAATGGAGATTGAAGGGAAAGATCAAGGAATTTGCCACATAGAGTTCAATTGAGGAGATTAGGTAAGAATTTAACTCATAAACTATATATTTAAGACATCAAATGTGGGAAATTCAAGTGAAGTAAGAGACTAGCATGAGAAATAAGTTAACAATGAAGAATTTGAGATTATCATAAGCTTGCATCGATAATTCATGAAGTTTGAGTTTCAATTCCAACTCATATCTCACATGCATGGAGTTATTTGTGTTAAATTTTGAGAAATCAACATGATTTTGTGCAAAACATCTCATTTGTTCATGATTCAAAGAGTTTGAACTCACAACATTCTACGCATGTGTTATACATTAAGTTTGAGGTTTGGTTTTGAAGAATTGTCTTGCTTTTGGGCCTTAATTTTGTGAATTAGTTTTCATGTCATGTTTTATTACAAGTTTTCAAGTATTTCTTCAAGTTTTTGTCCCAAATAAACAAGATTAAAGATCTGAAAATTGAGTTTTGAACCGTAAAGAGCAATCTAGAAATTCCAGAATTCGAGCAGTTTGTTTGACCGATGGAAGTGTCGCTCGAGCGTATATTTCAAGCTCTTAGTAGTTTTGCAGACAATTGCACGGTGGCTTAAGCGACCGATTGTGTGCTCGAGCGAGCATCCTTTTTCTCAGTACTTGGCTCGAGCGACTATTGAGCATGAAAATCTAGCATCTGATACTTTTGCAGACTTTGCAGACCGCTTAAGCGAACAAAGTTGCGCTCGAGCGAATTGCCCTATTCTCTGAAATTTTACAAGTGTTTTCAAAATGCATAATTGCATTATCATTCCATCTTAGGCACTCTTAAGTCATGGTTTATACCATATTATGAGGATATGAATTAAGAACACTAAAAAGGAAATGTAATAAGTTAAGTGTTTTCGGAGTGTTTATTTCAATATGTATTTGTCATGTGTTTGTGTGTAGGTCATGTTGTAGACACCCCATTTTTGACCGACCTTAAGACTCAGACGTCACCAGTTGAGCGCTCGGTGATGTTGCATTTTGTGCTCGTTCTGAGGTATTAGAGTCTCGGCTGCGAGCCTTGCCTCCGGACTTTGGGGCTCTTTTTGTGCCTTGCCTCGGTTTGCGAACCGGGTCTTGTTTTCTTCGTTTTCTCTTCCCAAAGGGAGGGAGAGGTCTCGTAGACCATCTCTCAGTGGTCGTAGGCTACGTTTCGTGGTCGTAGGCCATTTTTCCCGTTTGGAGCCCAGTTTCCGGTTTTCGGAGCTGTCGGCCGTGTGCCTCGGTTCGGGACCGCTTAACTACCTCCGTTTGCTCTGGTTTTTGGCACACACCTTATTTTCTCCCTTTAGAGGGACACTGTGGCCCGGGAGACCACCTTCGTGGTCATACGCCACTTCCGGTGCCTAACAGCCTGTTTTCGGGGCTCCGAACCGCGCGTTTTCGCCCCTGAACCTTCGTTTTGCATCCGTTTTGGCCCGTTTTTGGTGGAGACCCTATTTTCACTATTAGGGAGGGGTAATGTGGTGGCTGGCCACCTTTTCCCCTGAAAAACTAGTTTTCTCATTTTCTCTCTCCAAAAGCTGGTTTTTCTGATCGAAAGCTGATTTTTCCCACTTTTGAGCCACATTTTCTGGCTTTTCATACCACCATTGTGTTGTGCTCATCTGGGAGGCCACCAATATGGATAGGCCGGCCAGAAATTCATCTTGACCCTTTTGAACCCCCTCTAAAGGCTAGCTTTTCTCTCTCTTGGGTCACATTTTCTGGTTTTTCTCTACACAGCTGTGTTGCACTCATCTGGGAGGCCACCTTTTTGGGGTGGCCGGCCAGAATTTCTTGTTGACCCTTTTGACCCCTGGTCGGCCGACCAGGGGGAGTGGCCGGCCGGCCACCTTAGCTGGTCGGCCAGCTTCCTGCTTTTTGCTCTTCTCTAGTGCAACACAGCTGTGCCAGCTGTTTTGCACTTGACCCACTGTCCGAGGGTTTTGTCCCTGTTTTGGTCCTTAAAATGGGGTTTTGACCCCTTTTCTTAGAAAGAAGGATGATTTGGCCCTTTTGGTTGACCCTTTTTGGTCTAGCTTCTTCAAGAAGCTTGACCCTTTGGTTAAGCTTCCTTTAGAAGCTTTGAACCCCTCTCTTGGCTTCTCCAAGAAGCCTTACCCTTCTCCCTCTATATAACACACACTCCACCTCCATTTGCAAGGGTTAGAAGCTTTGGGCTAAGATATATACACACAAACCTCCATTATCATTATTCCAAGCTCCAAAACCCTAATTTTCTTGGTCCATTTGCACTACAACCCTTTGCACCACACCTCCATCATCTATTCCAGTACCTTGGAAGTCATTTGCAGAGATTGAAAGCTCACCAACTTGGTCCAAAAGCTGCTGGAGGTCGGCTCTTCAAGGGTAAGTGTCTATTTCCCTTAAACTTGCATTTTTTTGCTTCATTACTTAGCTTCACTTGAAAGTATTTCTGGGCTTTGTGATAAACTAGAAAGTGTCATATTTTGAGCTCCTCTTCGACTTTGTTTAAGGGCACTTTGCTGTTTGAGGTCATCTACTTCCTCTTACCCTCTATCTCTCTTTTAGGGTTGTTTTTGCATCATACTTTAGCCCTACTTGTGAACATTTTCGAGATTTGTTATAAACTAGAAAAAGCCCTGTTTTGACCTCCTCTTTAATTTTTCTTGAGGTCACTTTTCCGTTTGGAGTCATCTCCTTCCTTGCATGCTTCATCTCTTCATGATTAGGGCTATGCATTAGAGCATTTGCATTGGACTTGTTTTGGCCTCTTGGCCACTGAAATCCAGGGGATTTTTAGTGGCTTTGATGAGGTTTTGAGCTTTGAAATCATAGAGGGGTGACCCTCTCACCCCTCATTTTCTTTACTAGCATCATTGGCTTTCTAAAGGAGCTCTATTTTGCATGCATTGGAGTCACTTTTTGGGCCCAATTTTGTGGGTTTTAAGGTCTGCCTTAAGTCTGTCCAGGGCCCTTTTGATAATATTTTATGTCTACAATGCATGAGTAGAGCAATCCCATCCAAGGCTCTTCAAAGTAGCCTTTCTTTGCATGTTTCCTAGACTAATTTCAGGGCCAATTTTGTGAGTTTTAGGGCTGTCATAACTTATTTCCAGAGTTGGTTTGGTCATGCTAAGTGTCTATCTTATATGTGCTTAACAACCCCTTGAATGACCTTCCAAAGAAGCCCCTCATTTTTGCATGCATTGGCTGCATTTCAGTGATTATTTAGGCATATTTTGGCATGTTTTATTCACTGTTTTTGGCTGGTTTGATGAGTTCTCATTTGCTTCATATACATGCCATGTAAACTATGCTTGCTAGCCAATGTTGCATGCTATTTTAGTCCATCATGTTAGCATCTTTTGGCCATGTTCTAAACTAGAAATGTGCATGTTTTGAGACTGCCTTGGCTCTGTCTTTTGACTTCATGATCAAATAATGCTTGCTTTGTATACTTGTAGTTCAATACATGTGCCTAGTTTTGAGTTTCGAGGCTTATTCCATGCATCGGGTGCCATATTTCCTTGTTTCGGGATCATTTAGCATCATGTTTCAGTGCTGGAAATTATATGTTAGTATGCCATCTTTCATCCCTTGCCATGCTTTGGTAGAGTGGCATTTGATACCTTAGGTTCGGTCCTCGGTATGCGTACATGTGTGCACGCATTTCGGTCGTCTCATTTTCATCTAATGGCCACTGATGTAAGTGTGGCTGAGGTCCACTCATGTTGGTGTAAGTCCATTATGCATTGTGTATGCCATTTCATAGCATTGCGTATGCTAGGTTGTATGTTAGAGCATTGTGTATGTCATGTTGCGTCGTGCATTGTGTATGCCATTTCAGTGCATTGCGTATGCTAGGTTGTATGTTAGTCGCATTGTGTATGCCATCTCATTTGCATTGTGTTTGGGATAGGAGTTAGCCTAAGCATGGGAAATGAGGGACATTTCGTATTCCGAGTGACGGAACGTGTCTCAGTTCCCCGGTCGCCGACACTCCGGATTACCCATGATGGAGTTTAGGTCTTGTGGTGTTTTCATGTGCATTCATTTCACATCGAGTCGTGCAATTCGACTCCTCGGCCATCATGCATTGATATGTGTGATTGGTGGCACAAGGATCGAGGACTACACTCCTCGAAGAGTAGTCATGCATACATATGTGAAAATACTTTGCCATGCCCCTTTGTTGCTCTCTGTTGCAGTAAATCAGAAATCAGTGGCCTTCTGGAGCTTTGCACAATATTCTGAGAAAAATTACAAACAAAGGCAAACTGGGGCATCGCAATGGATTTCCGCGCAAGGCAACTCCAGCATACATCATTCATCATTCGGAATAAGAGCTGAGGCAGTCCGTGGATTTGCGTGCTAATTTATCTGCTTTCCTAGATTAATCTGTTAATTAATTAGGATTCTTGTATTTATTCGGACTGTACTATTTATTCGGACTATATATTATTTATTCGGACCCTCCGAGTGAGGGCAATGCTGTAATACGTGTGCGTGTGTGTGATGTATGTCTTCCAACCCCACGTCTTTCTCCCTTTTATTTACCAGCTTATGATGGTTAGATTAGGGCATGTTTCAATTAGCATACTTATGCTCGCATGTTTGCATTCATTCATCTGTCTTGCATGCACCGGGGTCGGCGCACCATAGTAACTGCATTTGTATTTCAATTCCAAATTGAATATGTGTTAGCTGTAGCATCATCATATGTCATGTTTAGAATAGCCGAGCCTATTATAGTTGCATTTTCGCATGTGTTGCATTAGGCATTTCTGTATAGCTAGGATCATGCATGGATTTCTAACATAGCTTCTGTTTTGGCTTGGAGTACTCGGTAAGTTTTATGCTTTAGCATCCTTGCATGCGTGTGAGTGACTGCCATGACAGCATGCTTACCATGAGGCTATGTGCTTATGTGATATAACTGCCTGAATGCATGTGGGTGAAGGTTGGGTTATTTGAACCGGAACAATTCATTAATTGTGAGTTTCAAGCCCACTAGATAGTGGCAAAATCATGTTTTCTAAGCCCACCCGAGGGTGGCAAATCCACGTCTTAGCCTACTTGCAGGTAGCACCATCAAACCATTTTCAAATAAACAAACATGAAATGTTTTGTTCCAATTCAGACGATCCAGTCTATACTTGTATGCTGTGCGCATCACATAGTAAATCTAGGCTAATAACCAGAATAAGAACGCATAATGTTTTCAAAACTAGATATCATGGTTAGTAGAGGCCGATCTTTGATCAGGCGAGCGGGGGTGCTCACGAAGTGACCTTCCCCAATCGTACCCAAGTTCCCGAGCCGAGGCAACTTTGGTGATGGCGGACACGTGGCCTTAGGCAATGAGTCAGGGTTTCCTAAATTTTCTCAAAATAAAATATTTAGGTGGTGACTCTGTATCTGGCAAAGCAGTCCATGTTTGGCACTTCTTTCAAAAAATCTATTTTCAAAAACGATTTACCGGATTTGGACTCTTTGATGATTTCATCGGTCTTGCATTGCACTCTGCGAGATTAGATACAGGACCGTGACACAAATCGAGTCCGAACTGTAGCCTGAGCCCCGAGGGCGCGTCTACACATGTGTCATTATCTGACCGATCTATCTAAGTTATCTATTTAGCTTTTGGAGCTATCTGTGAGTAACAACTCTGTAAAGTTATGTTTGACCATAAGTATTTTCGGAATGAAATGATATGATAAGCTCTGTTTTCTGAAATGATATTTTCTGTGTAGATGAATGATTGTCCTAGTTCTGAAATGTATCGTGGCATCCTTAGCATCATGTGATATGTTATATGTTACCTGGTGCCAGGGTTTCAAGTGGGTTTCATTCATGGAACTGGTTATGCATAATCCACTATATGATTTGTAAGTGGGTCTTTATGACCATCTCATATGTATCATGTGTATATGGGTCTTTATGACCAGTATGATCTGTTAACGCTAATGGATGTACTACATATGATTGTTTGCAAGTCTGAATAAGTATATGAATCTGTTTCTAATTTGATCTAATCTGAATTCTAATTTCTGAATCTGTTATGGACATCATTCATAAAACATTTACTCTATTGTTATTCACTGGGCTTCAGCTCATTATTTATATTATGTATGTAGGTGACCAGGCGCGCGACCAAGCTTGAGACTTCCGGTCTGGATCAGTTCTATTAGCTAACCATTATGCCTCACGAGGAGGTTCTCGATAAATGGTTGTGGTCAAATTTGTGAACCAGTCTGAAGTCTTTGATTTCTTTTGTTTTGGTTTGGACAACTTATTGTATGATGTAGCAGGGCTAAATCCCTTTTTGATTATTTGTACTAATGACGCAAGTTGACGTCACAATATATATATATATATATATATATATATAAAGTTTTGAAATTTGTTTGTCTCATATTAGCCTGCACAGCTCTATGGATATCATATTTTTGATATTTGCTTCTGTTAGCCCTTAATTTTCTAATTAGTTTCTACGACCTTTGGTAATCTTAGGATTACTGGCTGGTTACGGTACTAAACCCATAGGGACGGGTTTGGGTCGTGACAACTTATTAAAATGATGAGAGAGAGAGAGAGAGAGAGAGAGAGAGAGAGAGAGAATGCCTCATGATAGGATAGGAAATTTGTGGCCAACAAATATTTATCACAAAAAAAATAAAATAAAATTGTGGCCAACAGATCTAATCATCTAAACGGTTAAGAATTTCACCGTGCCAAGAAGAAGATGGAATCCTATATATATATATATATATATATGCTTGCATTCTTCTCTGATCGGAGAAAAGAAAAATAAAAAAATTATGTGAGCAAGCTAAGTAGGAAGAAGAAGAGTAATAGTTCAAGGAAGTTTATAATTTTTCCTACTATTTAATCACCCCATTTCAATCCTACTATTAAGTAAGAAAACCCTCTCAACCCTTTCATTTTTTTTTATTTTTTTATTTTTGGTTGAAATTTTCAAATTTGTGTTCATATGATTGTAGATAGAATTTTATTTATAGTTGTATGTAAATTTTGTGATTTGTATGTCAAATATTCAAAGGTTAGTAGTAGCCTTAAAATCATGGTGAAAGTTTGGAATTAAACTTGCATGTGTAGTTTGTGCCATTGAAGAGATGATTAAAGATTTATTTGATTTGGTTATATGACTCTTAAATTTGCAAGTAACTTGTTCGAATTGTTAGACAAATTTTACACTCAAAATTTTGAGATGATGTCTTCTAGAAAATTGTTAAGAATGATGTCTACTTAATTCAGGATTTTTTGTAACAATTATTCTAGTGCTGTACAAATTTGTATAAAATTTTAATTAAATCTAAAACTGTAGACAGATTTTACTACATGTTTGAAAAATCATTAAAAATCCTATATTAAACCAAATCTTTTAATTTATAAATAAAAAATGAAATTTGAGAAGTCTAACTTCATAATAAATTTTTAGATTATGGAATTGATTTATAAATTTAAGTGTGGAATTATTTTAAGAAAATGTGACGAATCTGTGTCATGGAATTTCTTGAAATTTTACAAAATTATTTATAACTTATTTTTAGGAATTTATTTCTAGAAAATGACCATAACATGTTGCTGAATATTCCATGTAATTCCATAAATTTTAGAATTGTATAAATAATTTATTTATAATTTTAATTACGAAAAGTATGTTCTTAAATTTTTTGGGCAGATTAAGAAAGAACAAAGATTATTACTTCAATTATTTATTAGGACTAAAAATAAATATTGTGCTGGTCCAGTTAATTAAATCTTGTAAATTAGTAGTCCATGCATGTGTGTGATTGTGGTTCACTTTTAAGTATCTAAAATTATCATTTCATACCATGATTTAATTTACTGTTTATTGTAATTTTGTACATTGATTGATTGTTGTATACCATATGTGTAATATTTTCTGTTGAGAATTTTAATGAAATGGTATAACACTTATAGTGATTGAAATTTGTAATTATATGTGATTAGTATAAAAACTAACTAAAATGATTAATGGCATGTACCAAATTAACGATTGAGGGTTAATACCGATAGTTTAAGACGAGCCTTGATTTTTGATAACTTTTACATAATTGTGTCGCGAAACCCTAAGATAATACGAGACTTATTTGAATCTTTATCGGTATTTGGTTTTAGGATAAGGGTGGATGTGCGAGTGACACGCAAAGAGATTACGTATTCCTAGCAGACCATTCCCTTGGGGTAGACAACGGATGTCACGGCTTGGGTATATAACTCTAGGCATGGACATCCTTGGCAGTTACAGTTAATAACACTTGAATATTTGACCAATGGGGGATTTTTAAATTAACCGTGGCCTTGATTTAATAGTTGGTAAGAAAATCTCTTTGGTGAAATTTTGAGTGTCGCCTAAACTATTAAAATTGTTAAAATTATTTTAATGGTTATTATATTGTTATTCTATTAATTTCGTTATTTTCTCTTAATTGTCATGATTATTAATCTGATTATTTTCTCTTAAAAATAATGGTAGATTTGTTATGTTTTTTTACTGTATTACAAAACTCATTGCATATGTTTTGTTATCCTGGCGTTTTAGGCTAGATTTTGACGAGGAAGAAGTGGAAGCTGAAATTGGAGCCGCTGCTAATAAAGAGCCTTGGCTATTTTGAAGCCATGACTTTAGCAAAATAAAATTTTATTATTTTATGTATTAATAATTAAGGATGTTATAATGTTGCTTAATGTTGTATTTGGACTTTTAATTTAATTTTTATTTTTTTTAAATTTAGTGTTAAATTTTTGGTTTTGTTCAATTAAGATGTTAAATTTTCAATTTAATAAGTTATTTTGTTATTTAATTTCTTATGATGTTCCCAAAAAAAAATAATAATAATAATCTTTTGGGGTGTCACAATCGGGTTTTATCCCGGGTCACTATAATTGATTAAATGTGAAAATTTTATGCATGTTGTTGAAACTTGATGTGGGTTTTATTTAGATATGTATATTTGTTAGAAGAGAAATAAGGTAATATCTGGCTTATAGAATCAATTAATTAATGGATTTTCAAACTGATTTCTTAAAACATAGATACGTTTGAATTCAACTTGACATAGAATGAGGATTTAAGGGAAGAACCGATAAAACAGATGATGTAGGAGGAAATGCTTCGCTTTCAGTTTACAGAGGCCTTTGAAAAATAAATCTTATCACTAGTTAGAGGGTGAGTGAGAGAGAAATAATGATTGAGAAACATGGAGAAGCAGTGTTTGAGAGATGTCAAGAGTCAAGTTGATAATTGGAGCAACAATGATTGGTAGTCCGAAAAATTATGGTTCGAATGGCTCGAAATATTCAAAACGACGTCATTTATAAAACGACGTCGTTTTGACATATTCAAGCAATTTGAATCACAAAAATTCGAGTCACCAAAGATTTTCTTAATTGGAGACAAATATTTTCTTTCCATCAAATTTACGTGGCAACACAGAAACGTGGCATAGGCTGAATGGAGACAGCATTGCAACCGTAGCCGACCGTAACTTTCACAACTACAGCAAAAATGCACCCTCAATAAATGCATTCGGTAACGTTGTTACCCACGGGTTGAAACTTGAGACCCTCCAATCCAACAATCTTTTGAAACTGTTGGAAGGGACATGATGAATGGTGATTGAAGAATATAAAGGATGTAATGAATGGTGATTTGTAAAGGAGTATGGCCAATTGTTACTTTAGGACTATTGTATAATTTTCCTTCTTGGAAGTATGAAACAAGTAAATATGTAATTTTCTTATTTTACTAAGGACATTTGTGAAAAATGAAAATGTACAGAACACTCATAATTCTTCAGCTTTTTTAGGTAGTAGTAGATAGATTCAAAAAAAATAATATAAATAATAGATAGATTTTTTTTTAAAAAAAAAACAAAAAACAAAAAATCAACAGATAAGTTCAAAACAATTGAACAGATAAAAAAAATTCAACAAAATTTAAACAGATAGATTAAAAGATAAAATTAGAAATAAAATATCCTACAAAATAATAAAAAAGACTTTTGAGCAAACTATTTCACAAATAATAGATCTCTTATTAACAATCTAATGCCTTAGATAATTATTAGATTGGACTTTTTAATAATTATCTTTTCTTTTTTTCTTTTTTTCTTTTTTTTTTTTCAAAGTAGTGAACTTTTTACTTTTCGAGTTTTGGAACTGGATTGCCTCTAGTCCTTCATCAAACTAGACAATCCAGTTCGATTTAATGGGTCAATTTTTAGGTTTCACTTTGATAATTCGAATCATTCACATTTTAGAATTCGTCAAGTATGTCATCTTCGCAGAAAATCAAATCGGTTGAATAATGAAAATTGTGTGTTTGGATTAATTTGTATGAACAGTTTATTTTCTTACCATTCATTTTTTCATACAAAATTGATCTGAATACATGATTTTTATTATCCAATTAACTTAATTTTTTGTCAAAAATAATATATTTAACAAATCCCAAAATATAAATAACTCAGTTATCGTAATGGATCTCAAAAATAAATCCATAAACCCAATAATACCTCTCTAGTTTGATTGGAGACAGGGGAGCCAATTAGTTTTCTAGGCTTTATCTCTAAAACAATACATTCATTTTTGGCACGCACGCCTAGGCTAACTGAACCATTTTTCTGAATTTAACCTGATTCCATTAATGAATACGGTAGTGATTGGTACCACTAATTTAGTATCACTAATCACTACTAATGAGGTGAAAAATCACAACAAAAAAAAAAAAAGCACAGCAACACTGTGACAATAGATAGGGCCTACTGCCACAACATTAGTGTCACCACTAGTTAGTGGTCTCAAGTATTTTTTGTAATGAATATGTAGGCAACCTTTATGCCCGGTCAAACTTTTACTTTCTTTTAAAATTACAAAATGGTTTTAAGCTTTAACAATTAACAATAATATTTGGGCTGAACTCATGGGGTTGTGGCAGTTTAGTAAGATTCTGGGGCATAAATCCTAAGATCTTAGGTTTTACACTTTTTAGAGTCAATTTCTAAGAATTTGGTACAGTGGTCTTAGGATGGCCCTCTAAGTGCTGGATGGATTATATCCAGGACTTAGGTATGAGGTCGAATCCTAGCAGCTACACTCTCTCACTTAAACGGTGTATGCGCTGTGGAGTTGATGCACACACCTGAAATTTGTCTCTCGTCCTACTCTAGTTAAGTTGACATTAGGTAGTTGATTGCGAAGTCACCCAAGATTTACTCCTTGTCCTAATCCAATTAAACCGACATTAACTAGTTCATTCCGAAATCTGTGGAGGATAAGCTTAAGTAGTTTACTCATTAACCAAAATAGCATTTGGGCTGCTTGTGGACTTAAAATTGGAAAACATGATAATACTCATAATTAATTTCTGAACATCGTTAACTCACGTAATAGTATTTGGATTGCTTTTAGACTTAAATTGGAAAACGTGATAATATTCATAACTAATTTTCAATTTTCATTAGACTCACCAATAGTATTTAGATTGCTTTTGAACAAAAATTGGTAAAACATGATAATATTCGTACCCATGTTAATTGAACCGGTCTCTGGATCTTTGGATTTGATCTATTGCACTTGGAAAACTGGTAACATCATCTCTTGATCTTTTGATAAAGTTCTTAGTTCTACTTTAGGTCATAGGAATGATTACAAGTCTTTCAAAATTGGAGATATTTGTACACTTTCAATTAAATTTAATCCCAATGACTTCACAAAGCAAGAAAATTTGCATTTGAAGTGTTAGTTACAAAACTAGGAGACTGATATCCATAAACATCCTAAGTTTTAAAAGTCGTTAACAATTTTTGAGTTGTGCAAGTGTTTGTTGAAACAAGAATGTCGACAATTTATACTTTTGTTCATAGATTGATTCAATTTGTTGTTAACTTGCTTTGTTTCTACAACAGCAACAAAATGCGTATTTTCAGCACTAGAAATTCTCAAACACTAAATTGTGCAATAGTGAAATTTTTTTGTCACACATACATTTATACTGCCCCCCTTGAGGTTAGAATCCTGTGTTTGTCCCTGACCTACCCCATGCCCAACTCATTAATGGGAATGGAGTGAAGGAACATGAAAGGGCACACCAACTTGGCCACCACTCAATGAAATCTTAATTCCGCGACTCAAGCTGATGAGATACAAACGTATGATTTTATAGTTGAAGTCAAGTGACATATAAGAGAGAATTAAGTGGCTAAACAATATTGTTAACAATAAAACAATTGTCCATGGTACATAGCAATTGAATGATATATTTCCACTTATGAATTTGCATATGATTGGGGCCTCTACAAAAGCTCCTAAATTCTTCAGAATGCCACAAATTCATTAATGGAAACAAGTACTAACTGTGTGTGCTATTTGACACATTACAACTTTCAATATTAATGTAAATAAATAAATAAAAAAAAAAAGAAAAAAAAAGAATACAAATGTAACGAAACGAGCTTGTCAATTGGAACCACTGCGTCCTACGCTCTTGAGGAAAGAGCCACTCTTGGTAAGTTCACGTAAGGGCTTGTCGGTGAACCTGATGAGATTGTACACCCAAGCACCTGCTATAGCCCCAGATGTTGGTGCAAGTATGTATATCCATATACCCTTGTACTTGTTTGACACAATTGCTGGCCCCAAACTTCTTGCTGGATTCATTGAAGCTCCTGATATTTGCCTGCAACGAATAAAAACCAACGCTTCTAAGTGTTCAGTGCTCAAAATGTGTACTCTCAGGCAGTGTTTGTTTGCCAGGATTAGGGGAGGATTGGAGTCTGGACTAAAAACCATGTCGACTCTGTGTTCAACTTTATCCCCTATTCCATTTTGATGTTGTTGGCCAAATAGGGAAATAGTTGTTCGGCTGGATTATTAATCCCTATTCTCGAAGATAACTAGTATAGTTATCCCTCCAAATTATATTACTTGTTTCGTTCAACGGTCAAAAATAAGTCTTCAAATCTAATTTAATGTTAATCACACTCTAATAAAACATAATATACAATAATCCTATGGTATACGAACCTATTCAAAGTCCATGGTATACAAAAAGTGTTTTTTTTTTCAGTTAAAGGAAGGTACAATCCAATTTTTTGTAATAGCAATATTATGTGACGAGAAAGAATACTCAAAAAATTATTCAAATTTGAGTTGCGTGAGTAGATTCATGGTAGGTATGGCATACAACACATCAAGCATCAATCTACATCATAAACTAATTTTTGAGGTACACATGATAAGCAATGATTGAGACCCTTACAAAAACTCCACTCCACAACTCTCACATCATCCTATGTGAGAGAGAGGAAAAAAAAAAAAAAAAAACAAAAACACACATGGACTAATCACACACATTTGAGTGTCATAGGGGTCCCCAATTGGGGGTCCCAAGCTTTTTCCTAGACATCATGGTAAAATTTTTCGATTCGAATATTCTATGCCCAAATAAAAATACTCAAAAACTTATCCGGAATTTGAATTGTGTTGATCAAATTCATTGTTGATAGGACTCACAACACATTAAATTTTAATTTATACCCTGGGAAAAGTTAGGGATCATGAAAATTTTTTCATGAAAATGATCATGAAAATTTTCTGATCCTTGGATTACCTTGATTAGTGCATGGTGCTTTATTCTAAGTGTAATCCAATGGTCACAAAACTTTCATGATTATTTTCATAAAATGTTTTTCATGATACCTAGCATTGATGTTATACCATACACTCACTTTTTGAGTAAATTTCATGGTAAATTTAAAGTTTATATATTTGCTTTTTGCTTTCTTCTTCTTTTTCTTTTTCTTCTTCTTCTTCTTTTTTGGTACTGCAAAAGGAGTTGACTCCACAACAATGGGCCCATTATAGAACCTAAAATCTCTCACAAAATTTGAACTGCACCTCTACTCAAACTTAAAAAAGTTGTTCTTTAAAAAATAAAAATAAATGAAAAAAAGCATATGAGTCGTAACCATATTACCATTCCCCCTCATTTCCCAAATCCTAAAATGGCATGAATTCAAGCACATAAAAAAAAATAATAATAATAAATAAATAATAGCAGGTATATAATGTGTTACCCTGCAAACATCACATTTAGCAAGACAGTAGCTCCAACGGCAAGCCCAGCAAGTTCTCCAATCTGAATTTACAAAAAAATAAAAAAGCAAAGAAAATTATTGGGTTGATGATGAATAAAAAAAGGATTTGAATCAATTACAAAGTGAAGGAGTAGAACAAACAGCTCGGTTATCGGTTGCAACGCCAGAGATGACAAACATGAGGTAGAATGTGATTATGAATTCTAACACGAAAGACTGTGCGTCAGAACCAGTGGGAATGGTTCCGGCAAACTGATCTTGGTCACCGTTGAAAAGTAATCTAAGGGTTCCACTTGCTAGAGTTGATCCCAGGACTTGAGCTATTATATAAGCTGGTACCTATAATACCATCAAATTGAAATAGAGTCACTTCATTTAGGAACAGATTATTTTAGTAATTTTTAATAGAACATAAATTTAATAAATTGGTACTTGTTTGAGAGTGCTTCACATGTAAAATGTTGTAATTGCAACAGTGTTTTCAACCTTAAAATCATTATGCCTCTGTTTAGTTTTTTTATTTTTATTATTTTCCTAATCACGACAAAGGTGACATAGGTTTTCACAAATAACATTTATTTTGTCTTTTCACAATAATGATTTTGGAGAAGATATAAGATAAATATAATTCGTTCATATGATTATTGATATTAATTAACTTAAATTTTTATAAATAATCTTTTGAATAAATCTTATAAAATGGATAGTTCGAATAAAAAGTATAAACTAATGATGGACCCTACTGAAAGGGACAACAATCCTTATTATGCCTGAACACACAACAAGCAACCCATTCAGAAGAAGATAAATTTGTCCAACCCAAAAAACCAATTTTCGTCAGCTTACTCAACCACTCACCAAATATAGTTCATATTTCCTAATCAAAATATGAAAAACTCAATCGACAACCACCATAGAATTTATGCATTTACAATTTTTTATTACTAAAACATTAGTATGAATAAACTAAAGTTCTCATTTATTTGGCAATTTAGAAATTTAAATTGCTTTTGTCAAATTATTGAAAATAAATGATAGATATTTATAAAAGCTAAAATAAAAAGAAAAAAAATTATAGAATTTGTAAAACATAGTAATTGACCCCAGTGAATTTTTCGTTTTATATTTTATAACCAATAACACTTACTATGACCAAATTTAAGTAAATCTTTTTTTTATGCTATTTGATGTGTTATCAATATATTAATTTGCAACTAAATTACACTGATCTCAACTGAAATTTGATGAAAATACAACTCTCATAAGTTTAACATAATTATAGTAGGCTCCCTTTAAGTTTTGATGTACATAACACTAAATCATATTTTCAGTAATAATTTGTTTGTGATAGGAATAAAAATAATAATTTTATCATTTTTTAAATTTTTTTTTGGATAACTTACACTTACCTCCCCTGAAGTTTACCTTAATTATAGATACCTCACACAAACCTCCCTTACTTTTGAAAATTATAGCCATGTTATCCCTTCTGTTAACTTTGTTCCAAATGGTGTCAAAAGTAACATTAAATGACTAAAATACCCCCATTTCATCTTTCTCTCTCTATTAACCCAACTACTTCAACATTGTCTCATCTAACCCGCCAAATCCAACAGAAAGATGAATTAGTGACCTACTCTCCAAGACTATTGCCAATTTCTATCTCCAAGTGAGTTTACATTTAAATTTAAGGAATTATTACACATTCATAAAAAAGTTTATGTTTTTAATTATTAATATTAACAAATTTACCATTTTTTGTAATTATTTTTGAAAACCATTCCTGAAATAAAATTTTCCCTAAATTTAAAGTTAGCATAACTAAACTTTTATGTCCCACCGTGCAAGGCTAGTGCAAAAAAGAAAAAGAAAAAAATCTCACAAGATTTAGGAATATAGTGAGCGTAACTAAACTTTTAAATCCTAATTTATTTGGTTTCACTTTTCAGGATTCAGTTTTTAGAAAATTCAAATTTTTTGTTTTTTGTATTTTTTTTATTTTCACTTATTGTTTTTTAATATTTTAAGTAATTTTTAGATACACTTAACATTAATACACTTAAAAAGATATTTGTGAAAAAAAAATCTTTAAAAAATTCATGAAATACCAAAATACAAAAAAAAAAAAATACAAAAATCCAATATATTTTCGTATTATTTATTGATTTTTTAAAATATTTTTTTATAAATATTTTACTTTTTAAATACATCTAAGTAAGGTGCATTTAAAAAAAAAGAAGATATAAGATAAATATAATTCGTTCATATGATTATTGATATTAATTAACTTAAATTTTTATAAATAATCTTTTGAATAAATCTTATAAAATGGATAGTTCGAATAAAAAGTATAAACTAATGATGGACCCTACTGAAAGGGACAACAATCCTTATTATGCCTGAACACACAACAAGCAACCCATTCAGAAGAAGACAAATTTGTCCAACCCAAAAAACCAATTTTCGTCAGCTTACTCAACCACTCACCAAATATAGTTCATATTTCCTAATCAAAATATGAAAAACTCAATCGACAACCACCATAGAATTTATGCATTTACAATTTTTTATTACTAAAACATTAGTATGAATAAACTAAAGTTCTCATTTATTTGGCAATTTAGAAATTTAAATTGCTTTTGTCAAATTATTGAAAATAAATGATAGATATTTATAAAAGCTAAAATAAAAAGAAAAAAAATTATAGAATTTGTAAAACATAGTAATTGACCCCAGTGAATTTTTCGTTTTATATTTTATAACCAATAACACTTACTATGACCAAATTTAAGTAAATCTTTTTTTATGCTATTTGATGTGTTATCAATATATTAATTTGCAACTAAATTACACTGATCTCAACTGAAATTTGATGAAAATACAACTCTCATAAGTTTAACATAATTATAGTAGGCTCCCTTTAAGTTTTGATGTACATAAAACTAAATCATATTTTCAGTAATAATTTGTTTGTGATAGGAATAAAAATAATAATTTTATCATTTAATTTTTTTTTTTTATAGATAAATTACACTTACCTCCCCTGAAGTTTACCTTAATTATAGATACCTCACACAAACCTCCCTTACTTTTGAAAATTATAGCCATGTTATCCCTTCTGTTAACTATGTTCCGAATGGTGTCAAAAGTAACATTAAATGACTAAAATACCCCCATTCCATCTTTCTCTCTCTATTAACCCAACTACTTCAACATTGTCTCATCTAACCCGCCAAATCCAACAGAAAGATGAATTAGTGACCTACTATCCAAGACTATTGCCAATTTCTATCTCCAAGTAAGTTTACATTTAAATTTAAGGAATTATTACACCTTCATAAAAAAGTTTATGTTTTTAATTATTAATATTAACAAATTTACCATTTTTTATAATTATTTTTCAAAACCATTCCTGAAATAAAATTTTCCCTAAATTTAAAGTTAGCATAACTAAACTTTTATGTCCCACCGTGCAAGGCTGGTGAAAAAAGAAAAAGAAAAAAATCTCACAGGATTTAGGAATATAGTCAGCGTAACTAAACTTTTAAATCCTAATTTATTTGGTTTCACTTTTCAGGATTCAGTTTTTAGAAAATTCAAATTTTTTGTTTTTTGTATTTTTTTTATTTTCACTTATTGTTTTTTAATATTTTAAGTAATTTTTAGATACACTTAATATTAATACACTTAAAAAAATATTTGTGAAAAAAAAATCTTTAAAAAATTCATGAAATACCAAAATACAAAAAAAAAAAATACAAAAATCCAATATATTTTCGTATTATTTATTGATTTTTTAAAATATTTTACTTTTTAAATACATCTAAGTAAGGTGCATTTAAAAAAAAATTGCTTAAAATTTTAAAAATATTCATTAAAAACAGAAAATATTAAAAATAAAAAATTAAATTTTCAGAAAATTGAATCTAGAAAATTGAAACCAAACATATTAGATTTTTTATTTTTATTTCTCTTTTTGTTTCCTATTAGAATCCTTATTTTTATTTCTCTTTTTGGTTTTTATTTTTTATTTAAATGTCAAAGTATTATACTATCATAACAAACCTTTCCAGTACAAAGCAATTCAAAGCATTTATACACACTATGTGGGGAAAGTGAATCATAACACTTTATTGGTTTAATTTTCATAATCAATTTGAAAAAAAAAAAAATTGAAAAAGAAAAATTAATTTTCTGTAAAAAATTAAAATTAAAAAAAAAATGCTCATCGTTTTCACATTATTTGTTTCTTTTTTGGGTGCAAAATTAATTTTTAAATAACTAACAATGCTGCTACAAGGCAATTCAAAACATATACATATATAAAAAAAATTAACTTGGTGTAAAATAATATTCATCATTGTCATGTTGTTTGGATGAAAAGTTTACAAATACTGAAAAATAGGAGGGAAATAGTTACAAGGGTATGTATTGTTTTATAAGGGGTGAAAAGAGTATTTTGGGCATTTCTGTATTCATCGTTGCTAATGTTCTCTTTTTGGTTACTTTTGTAATGTTCTTCTGACAAAAGGGGGAATTTGGCTATTATTTTTAAAAACAAGGAAGGTTTGTGTAATTTTTGAAATTACAGGGAAGATATATGTAATTAAGGTAAACCTCAAGGAAGGTAAGTGTAATTTATCTTTTTTTTATTCAACAGAAATTTAAGCAAACAAAAGTTTATGTATTGCTACTATCTTTTTTTTTTATTAAAATATATATTTTTCTAAATGTAGTATATGTTCGTCAAATTTGACGTAAACTCACTGATAATTTACCCTTATTGTTTATTTAATAGGTCTGACTTTGGAGAATTGACTAGTTGTTAGCTCAATACAAAACAGTGCACTCAAACACAATGGAGAGTTGGTTAGTGTTAGTTTACCAGTTTGCAAGGAAATAGGAAGTGGTAGGTTTACCTGTTTCCAGGGGAACCTCTTGCAAGTAGCAAAAGCAATGGTGACTGCAGGGTTAAAATGGGCACCAGAGATGTGCCCAACTGAATAAACCAGCACCATCACTGCCAGCCCCCACACTATACATATTCCGGGGAACGTCACCGCCTTGTCTTTGTCTAAATTCACCACCACCGCCGCACAACCCGCAAATATTAAGAAGTATGTCCCTAACACTTCCGCGACCAACTGTAAATTCAACAAACACCACCGTACTCAGAATGAATCTAAACTTTATATAAATTTTTTTAGAGAAATTATAAATAAAAACTTCAAAGTTTTGTAACATAATAAATTTTTAATTTTTAATTTTATCAATTTAGGCCAAGTTTGGCTATCCTAAGTACATATTTTTTATCTTTTTATCTTTTTTTCATCACATCATCTCTTTACTTTTCTGCACATCTTTTTATAAAAAGACAAAAAATATATTTATTTAGGTCATTCCAAACAACCCCTTAAACTCTAATATTTTGATTTGTTTACACGTAAACCACTTATTTATTTTCGTTTAGTAAAAATGGCAAAAAATGGTATCCTAGTCATTATATTTAATGTAGATGTACGCTTTTTTCTATTGAGTTTAATGACTTTTTTTTTTTGGTTTCAATTTTACCCAACAAAAATAGGTAGATGGTATATACTGAAAAAAAAAAAAAGGATTTAAATTGACAAAATTAAAAATTAAAAAAATTATTTTTTTTATAAGACTCAAATCTTGAAGAATTTTTTTTTTTGTAATTTTTCCAAATTTTTTTATACATTTTTTTAAAGGGAGAAGGATCCACTCAAATCCAAAATCTAGACTAGTGGCCACAGTTTGGGATTTTGGGGCCACGTTTTAATTATTCGAACCGTTAATTTTGTCGGGCATTTTGTGTATTTCATTCACAAAAATATTTGGTCAATTCAATAATTGTAATTTATTCAATTTATTGTGTTTATCACCAAAACAATATGTAGTTTTTTTTTTAAAATACAATTGTCTTCCATTTTTTAGTAAAAATCATAATAAATTAAACAAATTATAATTATTGAATAGACTATTTTTTTTGAATAAAATACATAAAATATTTAACAAAATAAATTATTTAAATTATCAAAAACGACACTCGTGACAAACCTGACGGGCTCAAACTAATGGGGATCTGGCTCCTTTTCTGTGCCAATAGTTACTTTCGTCAAAACTTATGAACTAATAATAAAATAAAAAAGGGAGGCCTTTAAAACAAATTATTTTCTGTGCTAATAGTTACTTTCGTCAAAACTTATGAACTAATAATAAAAAAGGGAAGTCCTTCCCTAGATTAGATCGTACTGTTAGATTCGTGAGATTTATTATTGATCTTGTTTTGATAATCCAAACCTTTTAATGTGTAATACTTGTTAAATATTTTATCTCTATAAAAAATCACATTGATCGGATATCAATAGCCATTGATCGGAACACATTTTTCAACAGTAAATACGATTTTAAAAATAAGTTATTAACAAAAATATCTTCCAATCAATGGGTTATAGATATTCGATCAATGTGATTTTTTACAAGGATGAAATACTCAACAAACTCTACACATTGAACGATTCAGATTATCGAAACGTGATCCGTGATAAACCCCACAAATCTAACAATACGATCCAATTCACAAAGTGGTAGAGAGGGAACCCATTCCAATAAACAAAGAGTTGAACTTGCCTTCTATTCATGGATTCAAACTGGAGGTCAAGTTCAAGCAATGAATGCTTGCGTTGTCGACATTTTTTTATAAATTAATAGCTCGACTTTATTCATCTACTTAGAAATCAAATATTAGAATCAAGCAAAAATAAAAACCACCTAATATTTAATGGGTTATTGACTAGACAAAATCTAAAATTTGTGGTGGTGATTGCACAATTTGAGAGCTCGAACTGTTCCTTTCCATCTGGAAGCTATTTTCTAAAAAAGTGTCCCCTTTCAGTCTTTTCATAAACTTTTTGGATAATTAGAGATTTGGAAGGTTGGAGACTGAAAAATTTACTTTCTAATGAACTTAATGACTTCTAATGTTCATTTTCTTTTCATTGGTTTTTCTTAGAAACCAAACAGAAACAGGGGATTAGTTAAACGAGAAAGAGGAACAGAGAGAGAGAGAGGATCACCTTTTGCAGGAAAGGAATAGTGATAAAACTGCAGCAGCTGGAGTCTTCATTGGTTTTGGGGAAAGAGGTTGGGAGTTCGTGATTCATATCATCATCTTTTATATTCAAAGACATTCCATGGTTACCATTAGCTCCTGCAATCTCAGCCATCTCTGTTATCACAGCTCACAATTCAAAAGAGAGAGAAGAGAGAGAGGAGAAAGATCAGAAGGATTTCTTAGCGATGTTTATGAGTTCTCACCATGGAGAGAGAGAGAGAGAGAGAGAGAGAGAGGGTGGATTTGCTCTCCTATGTTTATGAGTTCTAAGCATGATACCTTTACATGTCTAATTTATAGCGAGAGAGAGAGAGATTAAACTTTTTTCCAGATAAGGAATGTTATTTATCATCAATTTCATTTAATTACTTTATTTTTTTAAGAAAATAATATACAAATCTACTTTTTATATTATTTTTTAAATCCAGTGATATGTTAAAAAGATAATTAGTTGATATCAACCAATTATCTTTTTGACACGTCACTAGGTCTAATTTTTGGAACTAAATAACAATGTTTTTTTATTTTATTTTATTTATTTATTTATTTTTATGTGTATTGACATGTAAGAAATACATGACAATGTCACATCTAAAAAAAAAAAAAATCAAGATAATGTTATGGTACACACTCTCAAAATGGTGTGTATGATGTGAAAATTATACTATTTGTACTAATTAGGGTTGCAAATGAATAGCGTCGTTCGTGAACAGACTCGAACTCGACTCGATAAGGGCTCATTCGAACTCGGTTCGTTAATTTTATTTTTTTATTTTTTATTTTTTTGCGTTCAGATCGAGTTCAAACTTGTTAAAATCTTTATAAATAAGCCCAAACATACTAAAGTTTGGCTTATTAGCTGACTCGTTTAACATTTATTATTTATATATTAAATAATATAAAATTATGTAAAACCAAACGGAGCCTTGGGCTCTCTAGCATTTTTCCTCTACACCTTGATTTACTTGATAATTGTAACTTGTACGTAGTTATAGGCATTTAAAATTTAGGATTTTGTATGATGTGATCCTACTTTGGAGGGTCCTCATTATAATAGAAATAATGATTCCTCCCTATTGCTTCCTAAACCTTTTCAAGAAAGGATAACTTTGTTTTCAAATAGATTTATAATAACACATATCAATTAATGGTTACTAATTGTAACAAACAGACAGGCATGCAGAGTAATTTATCTACATAATGTGCATGCAAACACCATTGCAGCATTTACATTCAAAAGCGAAGTTCTTTATATAAAAATCATTCAGTTGAAGGAATTTTATCTTTCCATGAGTTATCTGTTGGATCTGAGATTGTTTTTTAAAACTTATAATAATGAAAAAAGAAACTTAGAGCAAAAACACACTTTTGTGTAAGCAGGCAAAGGCCAATACACTAATTATTTTCACCAAATTAAAACCAAAATAAAAGGCAAACCTTCAAATACAATCAGAGCAACTCAAATGATAAAAGCTAAAATGGTTTTGCCACAGCCATTTTTAGCGTGGAACAGTATAAAAAAAGTCATATGTTGATTGTTATCATTTCAATGGTGACTTGTCATTTTGGTCATTCCTATGTTTGGTGGCCTTAAAAGATTATAAAAAGTACTTTGCAAAAAAAAATTATCATTCACCATAATAAGAAATGATCATTCCATAGAGAAACTTAAGGAATGATCATTTAATCTCATTCAATTTCCTTCCGTTAGTAAATGAAATTATCATTTATTATTGTAAAGGAATAACTATTCTATTAATTAAAAAATTTAAAGAAATGAACATTCACTACAAAAAAATTAAAATTTTAGAGACCAAAATTTAGGGATAAAATTATTTTTTACGGACCAAATATTGAAAAATACCTTTTAACTTGAAAAGGAGGGGCTCGAATGGCCCAAATGGATGTTTATTGGACGACCGGGTGAAACACTTGTCTACTGCGGTTGTCACCTTGTCGACCGCAGCTATCAACTTTCTCACCGGACGACCGACAAGATGAATTTTGAGCCATTCGGGTCAAGCTCAAGTTTGAGCTACACAGCAGTGCCTCCAAATATTTTTGTTGCGAAAAGTGTCGTCATTATATTTTTAGCAGCGAAAGTTAGACATTAGTGATGAATTATTATCATTTTGGGACCAAATTTTTTATCTTTAAAAATAAGTCATTTTGCGACCAAATTATTTTGTCTCTAAAAGTCTATTTATTAGTGACATTTTCAAAATTTTGTTACTAAAAGCCTTGTTTTTGACTTTTTGAGACAACATTTTAGCGACTATCCTCACGACGATAGAAATTGGTCCCTAAATGTCTTTTGCAACTACAATTTTCGCTTTTAGAGACTAAAAAATTTAGTCTCTAAAACTCTTATATATTGTAGTGTTATTTAATTTTATTCTATCTCACTCCGATAATAAATTAAAAAGAAAATTAAAGTGTAGGAGTCATATTGCAATTTAGTTCAACCAACAAGAATTATTACGTGGTACAAAATCACACATGTACTTTCAGGATTTTTTTTTTGTTTGTTTTTTCCAAAGGGTGTTGTTGCTGTTAGAAACGTTTTCTGCTTTGAAAAAATGTTGGCGAATGGATGAATATTTATATATTGTTGTTAGAACCTGTTAAGTTTTTGTAATTAGTAGTCTTGTTTGATAAAATTCTTTTTAATTGTAATTTTATTCGCACTTTTATTTTAGTGAGATTGTGAGTGTTTAGATGTGAATTCAGCCTGAATTGTGTCTATGTAAAGGAGTTTGTGTTGACATTTCATATCTTGAGCATTTATTGTTTGCCACTTTGCTGACAACGTACGGGGATCAGATAGCGCCCTTTGGAGGGTCCAAAGCAGCGCCCAAGCAGGGTCGAGGGGTAGCGCCCCCAAAGCGAAGAAGAAAGTCAAAGTGGTTTGACCACTCGAGTAGTCTTTTGTGCACTCGAGTGGTGAAATAGATCATCAAATATCTCTGTCTGCAAACTGAACTAGAAAATATGTTTCACCGCTTGAGCAGTTGACCTATATGTTTGCACCGACTTTTACTCACACTGCTCGAGAGGTAAAGTATGCGCTCAAGCGGTTTTCGCGACTCTATTTAGTATAAAGTGTGTCGTTTACTGTTTTTAGGGTTTAACCCATCCAGATTCTCAAATATGAGTAAAATACAATGTGTTTTATGTTAGATGGTGGTTTGTATTAGTTTTCTTGATGTATAGAAGGTGATCGACTAATCAACGAACAATATATTGATAAACATCAAGGGTTGATTTTGTTCATTTATTCACAAAAAGATAGAGGTGTTCATCAGTGGATTCTGAAGAACTTGGGTCTTAAGTTTTGGTAGATTTCGGAGTAATTCATTGTCGTGGACTCGATATCGGCGTTGTGGATTCAATGTTAGGCAAAACAATTCCGAGGTAAAGTGGGTGGTAGAAGAGACACATTGGGTTTGGTTCAATTCGGGCGTGAATTCGCTAAGTAATTGTGAGTACTCGTGTATAATTCCTTCTTGTGTTCTTAGTGGATTGTTTTGTAGTTTTGACTCGTGATTTTTTATCATAATTGGAGGCGTTCTAATTGTGATTTTTTTCACGTTAAATCATTGTGCCGATTTATTGTTGATTGTTTAATTGAGATTGATATTTACTAAAATTGAAATATAATCACAAACCAATACCTCGAAAGTTTTTAGATTTTTCGTAACCGTTTCCTGCTTTTAAATTGAAAAGGAAATTGGGGAATGGGAGCATATTTGAAAGAAAAGAAGTGGCTACCGAATTCAGTATTTCTCAGCAAAAGTGGCATAAGTAATTGTATTACATTATTAAGGACATTTGCGAAAATTAAAAGAAGAAAAGAAGTTGCTGCCCAATGGATGGGTACTAAGTTGCTCGTATTTCTCAACAAAATGGGGCAAGTAATTGTATTGAATTAGAAAAATGATTAATATATTGAATTTGAGTTTGTCTGAATTATTTGAATTATGTAAGCCAGATGATAGCTTGGATGACCTGCATTACCTTTGTCAGTCACGGTTGTCGCCCTTGTCAATAGGGACGGAACCAGAATTTTTACTCCAGAGGAGCCAAGGTATGAATAATTTTTTTCTTTTGTATATCAATTGTTATGTATTGTCTTTCAATTCAAGAATGAGAAATAACTAAGATATGATACTAAAATAATAGATAAAAAATATTTTGTACATGATCAAAAGCAAAGTCATATATATTCAACTTAAACAAATAAATAAAAGATAAATCATAAGTTAATTGATTTTTTCTACCAACTCAAATATCTATTAAACTAAAAGTCACTGCATTTTTTTGTGGGTTCAAATTTCAAAAGTTTTCAATGGGTCTCATGAATCTCATTAATATTATATCATCATTATGAGTATGCCTCATCAAGTGATAAACAAAATGTGATAAAAGAAATATAATTAACCTGTAACAGAAAGAGAGCACCGGCAGAATAGATGGCTTCAGTTAACTTGTAACAGAAAGAGAAGGCTCCGGCGGTGGTTCTTCCACCCGGGGGCACTCCGACGATCGAGTCAGTATATCTCTCAAAGATAATCAAGTGCTAAACTTACTGCTCAAAGCATAAAATTGCGTACCTTAGACCCACGGGGGTGCCTCTCTTTTATAGTTTTCTTAATCCTAGTCCCACTAGAAGCCTGACTTCTATGGACTCCAATTTAGTACTTACTTTGGACTCCTCAAGAGATAAAGATAAACTCCCTAAGAGATTTATCCTCATTTTGACTAAGTCTCCTCTTCATTCTAGTCTCTTGTCCCTTATCCGTTTATCTCGGATTCCGATATCTTCGGAGATAACCTCGGCAACGCCGAGATAACCTCAGCATAATGATCAGGACACGTGGCACCTTGGCTGACACATCGGCATCGCTTTGCCACGTGTTGGTACTCAGAAATATATCCCCACAACTGCCCCCTAGGTTCTATTACCTCGACATTCTGAGGTGATGGAACCTATATCAGTACTTCCTCCTGTACATCGGCTCAAGAATTCCTCAGCCGAGATCATTTTCGGGCCGACATGTTTTCTTTAGCAAACAAGAATTCCAGTGAATTTTTTCACGTGTGTGAGCTGTCACGTATCATTTACTCAACCGTTTCATTCAGGCGTCTCCACCTTACTGGACCGTGCACGTGACGCGCTTGCAAGCCGTCTCTCTCTCACGTGCACCGTCTGACGCATACGTTCTTTCAGGCGTATTGATTACGTTTTTGCTGCCGTTTCAAATTTTTGACAAAAACCTTTCCCCCTTTCTTCATTTTTCACTTTTGCATTCAATTTCTCTTCACTTTTTCTCTCTCTAGCTCCTGGACACGCCATTGTTCCAGCCTTCAAGCTCTGCAACTGCCTTCCGTTCTCCCTTCCTGTGAACCTTTCGTCGTTCTTGTTGCATCCGTAACTGTCGTCTGACTTCGGCAATCTTTATACTGGCTCCACTTTTTTCTATTAAGCCACTGTTCCTTGTGTTTTCAATTCTATTGATATTCTTCATTTCTTGTTGCCATTATTGTTTCAAATCTTGCAAATCACATATCTGAACATATTTATTCAAATGGTTTTGATCTTGCCCATATCTTGAATACATACTGTTCACCACTTTCTTGCACTCTTGTTACTATTCTTGACCATTTATTTCTCGTATTCTTTATGCTCTTGATAGCCCATTCCTGTTCTTGATTCTAAAGCACGTCTTTGCCTTTCTGTCTTCCAGATCCGTGCCTTCAACCCTTGCTTTCATAGATCTAGGTTTGGGATTTGTTGTGTAGAACCCATAATTTAGGAAAAAACTGAAACTAGTACTTTACCTAGATTTTTGCCGAGGTCTTATTAACCCTCTCGTGACATTTTTTCTCTAAAATCCAACCCCTCTAATTCAGACCGATATCATGGGTATGTGGAGACATAGGGTAGATACCCCGACCAAGCTTGAGTATTTTAGGCAAGAATTTTCTATCCCTGTCGATGTCCATCTAAGGCTGGCTGGAGATAACGACTCCATCATGCCCACAGATGATTCGATGCCTTTTCCCATTGTAGCTTTCATTGAGTGCGAACTCCGGCTCCCACTCAACATCCTTTTTCGTGAGATTCTCCACTATTATAAGTTGAACCCCATGCAACTGGCAATCAATTCCAACCGAGTGATCAATGACATCATAGCCTTAGCTAAACAGGAAAATGCTAGGATCACCCTAGCCGATATCCAGTATTGCTATACCATGTGTGCCCTTAATTTGAAAGAAAAAGGCTACATTTATTACCTTAAGCCAAGGTCTACAGAATTCAAAATCGTAGCCGACCTCCTAGACTCCAACAAGGGGGCTGGAGATAACTATCTTATTACCTCGGGAAATTGGGAGTTTGCTATAGACGAGGGCATCCATCTTTACCCTCTTCCTCGATCAGTTTTAGAGGCAAGGGTAAGAGCCCAGTATTCAGCTTTGCTTGCTTTCTTTCAAAGTCTTAAATACTTTTTCTGTTTCTGACGTCTATTCTTTTTGCAGCTGTTCGTAAGCCACCAAAAAATTTTCGCCAAGCCTTTGCTCCCAGCAAGGATTTGAAGAAACTTCTGGACTTGCCAGTTCATAAAAGGAAAGTGCCTGTGCTTCTCAATTTTATTCCATCATATAAGTCAACTTTGCTCGACGTTCCCAAAAGGAAGAAGAAATGCCTTTCTCCGCCCTTTGCTACAACTCCGTTGACTGCATCCACATCACGAACAAATCAAGGATCAACATCTGATCCAGCTGATCAGCCATCAACTTCGGTTCCATACCTGGTCCCAATATCAGAACGAAAACGTTGGCGACGACTTGTCCTTACTGCTGAGATGGGCCGCCCGAAACCAGTTGCAAAAGACCTTTTAGCCAGCCTCCCTTCTGATATTGAAACTCAGCCAACACAAACCATGTCCCCACCAAAGCCGAAAAGAGTTAAAAAGGCTCAGCCTAAAGCTAAAGTAACTCAGGTTGAATCTGAGGATACTTTACCTATTTCCAAGCTGGCTGAGAGTGACAAATCTCAACCCTCTACTGGGAAGAGGCCCTCTGAAACCCAGCCATCAGAATCTCAAAAATCAAAGAAGTCAAGGTCTTCTTCTGCCACAACCTCGAGATCAAAAAAACCTGATGCCCCCTGGGCCCCCTCAATTACTCTGGCAGACAAGCCTGTTATGGCAAGTGACAGTGCCGAGGATATTAATGTCGCCGTTGCGCTCAGCACTGCTTTGCTGTTACCAGGGGATTTGGAGCGAAACGCCCAGTACAGTGAGTACGAGAATTACGCTCTAATGCTTCAGCACTCCGTTCAGGTAGATGTCTTATGTTTGGTAATTCTCTTCTTTCTTCCTCTTTATTTTGTACGTTGGACATTCTCTAATACCTCTGTTTTTTTTTCAGGCCATCCAGCATGCCCACTCTTTCTCAATGCAGCCTTTTGAGAATCGGGAGAGGCTTGTCGAGATGAAGAGGGAGTTCTCTTCCCTCCAAAAGACCAACAAAGGTCTTCAATCAAAGATGAAAAAATTGGAGGACCAAGCTGAGGCTGCAATAAAAGCTCAGACCAATGCCGAAGAGAAGGCTGAGGCTGTTGAAGCTATTAGGAAAGTGGTTGAGTCTCAGAAGGGAGAAGCTGAGGAAAAAATGGCCTAGGCCGAAAAGGAGCTTCAGGGGGCCCTGGCCACCAAGGACGCCAAAATCAAAGAAGCTGACGAAAAGGCGTACACTCAAGGTATGGCCGATGTTACTGAGGCCTATGAACTTCAAGTGAAGCAGGCATGCAACAAGGGTTTCACCCTTGGTTGGATGTCCCTTCTGAAGAAACTCAATGTCCCTGAGGACTCACCGTTGAGGAAAGCCGATGCCATCCCTCTTCCATTCCCTCCAGCTCAACCTCCAAGTCAAGACGTCGGTGAATCTGAGTCTGAGGATGGTGACGAGGAAGAGGATGAGGCTTTAGTGAGAAAACCTAAAGATGTTGATGGGGCCAAGTTCCCTCTTCAAAATGAGCAAGTCCTAGACTTGACTTAGGATGAAGAAGGTGATGAGGTTAACAAAGATGTTGCTGATGAGAAGGAATCAGCCGATGCCATCCTTGCTGACAAGAACCTTGAAGACACTCTGGCAGAAATTGACGCCGAGGTCACGGCAGATAAGGCTGCTGAGATGTCTTCTCAACAATCATCTGATCTTCAAATTCAACCAACTGGTGGAGAGGAGTGTTAGCTTCATGTTTTTCTTTTGTTTAATTGTATTTTGTTTCTTCTTTATCTTTTGGAACAATATAAGCCTTTTGTATGGCCAATGTGCCCTTTTCTTTGATGAATGCTAATGCAACTTTTCTTTTCTAAGTGCTTGTACTCTTGTCTTCTCTTCATTGCTTCTGCATGATTCTATACTTAGAATATTCTGCATGTCTTTCACACATTTTTCCTTCTTTGTACAATCTTCTCGGGAAGACACACCTCGAATAGACAAACTTCTTGTAAACTCTTATCAAGTGTCGAACATCATACTGCTTTAAATTAACTTGTAAATTGTCCACAAATGTCAACAAGTGTTAAGTATTACTTCAACTTGTAAATTGCTACAAATTTTAACAAGTGAAGATAAACAATAATCTCGGCTTAACTTTAACTTTGTAAATTGCTACAAATTTCAACAAGCGTTAAGCATTACTTCGGTTTAACTTCAACTTGTAAATTGCTACAAATTTCAACAAGTGAAGATAAACAATAATCCCGGCTTAACTTTAACTTGTAAATTGCTACAAATTTCAACAAGCGTTAAGCATTACTTCGGTTTAACTTCAACTTGTAAATTGCTACAAATTTCGACAAGTGAAGATAAACAATAATCTCGGCTTAACTTCAACTCTACAAATTTCAACAAGCGTTAAGCATTACTTCGGTTTAACTTTAACTTGTAAATTGCTACAAATTGCAACAAGTGAAGATAAACAATAATTTCGGCTTAACTTTAACTTGTAAATTGCTACAAATTTCAATAAGCGTTAGGCATTTGTGTCTTCTCTCTGCCCCTAATGTAAACCTAAGTTCCACATGGGTTCTCATTATTCAGAAACAACATTATGCATCTTTTATCAATTCACAAGTCTTGAAAATTCTGCTAAGATTTTATTGATGATGTCGGCAAAAAATAACAAGGAACATCCAATGATAGAAAAATTTTAAATTACAAGTGTTCTAGGGTCTTGGCAATGCTTTGCCCTCATTATCTTCAAGCCGGTATGCTCCATTGCCCAATACCGAAGTGATTCTGTAGGGTCCTTCCCAGTTTGGGCCAAGCTTGCCCCCTCTGGGATCCTTCTTGTTGCCAACAACTTTTCTTAGGACTAGGTCGCCAACTTGAAAATCTCTTGGATTGACCTTCTTATTGTAGGCTCTAGCAAGTTGCTGCTGGTATGCTGCGAGCTGAATTGCAGCTTTCTCTCTTCTTTCTTCTAAGAGATCCAGATCTCGGGCTAGAAGTATATCATTAGTCCCATTTTCTACTCCCTAGGTTCTGATCCCTGGGATGCCGATCTCCAGTGGGATGACTGCTTCTGTACCGTAAGCCATGGCAAAGGGTGTTTCCCCTGTTGATCTTCTCGGCGTAGTCCGATATGCCCAGAGTACATTGGGCAACTCGTCTACCCACTTTCCTTTTGCTGCCTGCAGCCTCTTCTTTATCCCATCCAAAATTACTTTGTTGGATGCTTCTGCTTGCCCATTGCTTTGGGGAAAACTTGGTGTTGAAAAGTAATTCTTTATCTTGAATTTTGCACAGAAGTTTTTGATGAGTTTGCTGTCAAACTGCGTTCCGTTGTCGGCAACTATTGCTCTTGGAATGCCAAATCTGGTGATGATGTTTCTCCATATGAAGTTCTTGACATCCATATCTCGGATTTTGGCAAGAGGTTCTGCTTCTATCCATTTCGTGAAGTAATCCGTTGATACCAGCAAGTACTTCCTTTGCTCAGTTGCTTGGGGCAATTGCCCAACGAGATCCATGCCCCATTGGGCAAATGGCCATGGACTGGATACAGGGTTCAGGTCAGCAGCTGGCTGGTGTATCAAAGGTGCGAACCTTTGGCATTGTTCACACTTCTTCACGTAGGCTTCTGCATCTTTTTGCATGTAGGGCCACCAATACCCTTGGGTAATGGCCCTGTGAGCTAGTGATCTGCCCCCAGCATGGCTTCCACAGATCCCTTCATGAATTTCATATAGAAAATCTTCAACCTGCAAAGGGTGTACACACCTTAAAAGGGGTCCAGTGAAGGACCTTCTGTAGAGATGTCCGTCTGCTGTCAGATTGAATCTTGCCGACTTCAATCTGACCTTGTGTGCTTCCTTATGGTCTCCTGGCAGCTTTCTCTCTTTTAGGAATGCAACAATTGCATCCATCCAGCTTGGTACCAAGTCCACACACATTGCTTCTTGTTCTGTGATCGGTGGTTCTATGCTCGGGCCTGACAAATAGTCAATCATTATTGTCCTTGTTTTTCGAGTTTGTATTGAACTTGCCAAGTTGGCCAATACGTCAGCGTGGCTGTTATCATCTCGGCTAGCTTGAAGAAGTCGGCAGTTACGAAACAAGGCTGCCAGCCTGATGACTTCCTTTGCATATGCTGACATCCTCTCATCTCAGGTTGCAAACTCTCCTGTTGTCTGATTTACTATAAGTTGTGAATCACAAAAAATTATTACCTCATCTGCTTCTGCTGCCACTGCTAGCTTTAGTCCTGCAATCAATGCTTCGTATTCTGCCTCATTGTTGGAGGCCTTGAACCCTAATCGAATAGACTGTTCCAATATCTCCCCATCAGGAGATATTAACACTACTCCTGCCCCCGCTCCTTGCCGGTTTGAGCTCCTATCGACAAACAGGCGAAAGGAGTTGCCGATGTAAATGCTGCAGGGTCTGAGTTTTTCCTTTCCTTGTTCTTTTGCCTTTGGCTAGGCTTCTCCTTGTTTGCTTGGACATCGATCATCTTAGCTTAACAGAGCCCGATGTTCGATGGATTCTGGCGTGAATTCGGCCACGAAGTCGGCCAAAACTTGGCCCTTAATTGCTGTTCTCGGTCTGAACTCCAGGTCGTACTGGCCCAAGGCCACTGTCCATCTTGCTATTCTTCCAGTTAAGTCTCCTTGTTGTAACAAGGACTTCAGTGGGTGCTCTGTTAACACTATAATCTTGTGCGCTTGAAAGTAATGGTTCAGTTTCTTTGAAGCCATTACTAAGGCCAGCATTAGTTTCTCTAGTGGTAAGTACCTTGTTTCTGCATCAGCCAAGGTTTTGCTTACGTAATAAACAGCCTTTTGCTCCCCCTTTTCCTCGCGGATTAGCACTGTACTTACTACGTGTTCTGAAACTACCAAATACAAAAACTGTTCTTCTCCAGGTTCAGGTGTTGAGAGGACTGGAGCCGTGGTTAGATACCTCTTTAGGTCGGCCAAAGCGGCCTCACATTCCTCAGTCCATAGGAAGTCCATGGCCTTCTTCACTAGGTTGAAGAAAGGTTTACATTTGTCTGAGCTTCTGCTGATGAATCTGTTTAGGGCTGCGGCCCTTCCAGTTAGCATCTGCACCTGTTTTGCCAACGTTGGGCTCTTCAACTCTAGGATGGCCTTGATCTAATCTGGGCTAGCCTCGATGCCCTTTCTTGTTACCAGGTACCCCAAAAACTTACCTGATCCAACTCCAAATGCGCATTTCGATGCGTTGAGTCGGAGCCGGTATGTTTTGAGTATATCAAAGACCTCTTTTAGGTCGGCAAGATGACCCTTGGGTTCCTTGGTCTTCACGACCATGTCATCAATGTAGACCTCTACTGTTTGGCCAATCAGGTGTTTGAACATCTTGGTTACCAGCTTTTGATAAGTTGCTCATGCATTTTTCAACCCAAAAGGCATTACCTTGTAACAATACAACCCTTTCGAGGTGATAAACACTATCTTCTCCTCATCTGGGGGGTACATGGCTATCTGGTGGTATCCCCTGTAAGCATCCAGGAAGCTCATCCTTCCATGTCCAGATGTGGCGTCTACCAACTGGTCAATCTTGGGTAGAGGAAAGCTGTCTTTGAGACAAGCTTTGTTCAAGCTTGTAAAATCTACGCAGACCCTCCATTTACCATTCTTTTTCTTTACTACCACAGTGTTTGATAGTCATATCAAATAATTGACTTCTCTGATGGCCCTGGCCTCCAGAAGTCTGTCTACTTCCTCCCCCACTGCTTCGACGTGCATCAACGTCGGTCTTCTAGCTCATTGTATTATTGGTTTGGCTGTCCTGTCAACGTTCAATTTGTGGCATGTGACCTCGGGGTCAATGCCAGGCATTTCATAAGGCGTCCAAGCGAACACCTCTATGTTTGCTCTTAGAAAAGTTTTCAGTTCTCTTTCTTCTTCTTCGGCTAAGCCCAAGCTGACAAGAAAGAAACGTTCTTCATCATCCTCCTGGACGTGGACTTTCTTCAGTGCTTCTTCACTCTTCTCGGCTGGCTCCTTGCCGACATCCTCTAGGACCTTCATGTCCTCGTCTTCAATCTCTGCCTTCTCCGGTCCTCGAATGTTGCAGGTGGATTTCATTGCTGCCATGGAGCAATTCTTCGCCTGCAGTTGATCTCCTCTGACTTCTTCAATCCCATGCTCTATTGGGAACTGTAGTAGTTAATGCAACGTTGAGGGAACTACCCCCATTGCATACAACCATGTCCTTCCCAAGATGATGTTGTATGGCGAGGGCGTGTCAATCACCATGAATTCTGTCTTAATTTTCTTAGTGCCGACTTGTACTTCCAAGCTTGTTGTGTCCAGTGGCCACGTCGGCGTTCCATTGAAGCCGACCATCGGGCCGTTGGATTGCTCCAAGTCGTCAGGATGAAGGCCCAGCTCCTTGTAACATCTAACATACATGATGTCGCAAGAGCTGCCTTGATCAATCAGGATGCGTTTCACTTGGCACTCCCCAACCTGCAGGGATACTGCCAAGACATCATTACGTGGATGCTGGATCATCTCTAGGTCGGCTTCTGTAAAGGTTATTGTCGGTCCCTGGCATTCTTCAGGCCGAGGTATTTTATGTCCGACCTGGTTCACGTGCTTTAGGTGTTTTACCTTCTGGGTCTCCCTTCGTATGTCATTTTCATTCATCTTTGAGTGAATTACATTAACCACCCGTGGTCCTCCTGGCTGTGGTTGCTGTGATGGGAGAGGAGTGTAGACACCCCATTTTTGACCGTCCTCAAGACTTGGACGTCATCGTTTGAACACTCGATGATCATCCTTGTTCGTGTTCATCTTGAGTTCCCAGAGGTCTTGGCTACGCGCCCTGCCTCAGGATCTCTCGACTCGACTGTTTGGTGTCTGGTTTTGCACCAAACACTTGTTGTTTTGCTTCTAAGGGTGGGAAGTAGCTTGTAGGCCATCCCCACACCTCACCGGCCTTGGCTTGAGGCCACCGGCCTTGTTTCCTTGCCACCGGCCATTGGTGATGGCCGGTCGGCACTATTGATGGTCGGTCGGCATTGTGTTTGGTTGGCCGGCCACTGTTTCTAACCAATCGGCCACTTTTCCTGGCCGAGCCCTTTTCTTGAGGGAGCTTGACCCTTCTGAACCTTTTTTTTAGCTTCTCTAAGAAGCTTGACCCTTTTTTAGCTTCTCCAAGAAGCTTGACCTTTTTTTAGCTTCTCCAAGAAGCTTGAACCTCTTGACCCTTTTGCCTAGCTTCTCCAAGAAGCTTGGCCCTTTTGCTCCAAGCTTCTAAGAGAAGCTTGGCCTTTTTGGTCAAAGCTTCTAAGAGAAGCTTTGCCCCCTTGGTTTCTCTATATAAGGAGAGCCTCTCCTTCCATTTTAGAGGTTAGAAAAATCAGATATATATGATATATATATCACTCCCTCTCTATACCTCCCTCTCTCTCTACATTTGTGTGGGTTAGAGGGTGCAAAAGGGTCTAGTTCTTGGCCATTTGAACTACACCTCCTAGCACAACACTTCCATCATCACTTGGAGGTTCTTGGGTCTTGTTTTCAGAGGTTGAGGGTTGTATTTTTGGGTCTAGAGGCTGCTGTCCCCTTTTGGCTACAAAGGTAACCCATTTTCCCTCTTTATTCCCCCTTTCTGCACACCCTTTTAGCCTGTCTTGCTTGCTGATTTGAGCTTTGTGTATAACATAAAAAAGTTTTTTTTTTTGTGTTTAAGATACTTCATTAAGGACACTTTTGTGTTTGGGGTCGTTTACCCACTCTTAGGCCTTATTTGGCCCCATTTTTGTGTGATTTTGGTGAGCTCCGGGACCACCTTGTTTGGGCCTCCTCACCACTGAAATCTTGAGGGATTTCAGTGGTGAGGATGGTGGTTTAAGGTCCTAAGAAGGAGAGGGGTGACCCTCTCCCTTGTTGCCTTGTTTGTTGCCCTTTTTGGCCTTCCAAAGGGGCTCCTATTTTCATGCTTCCAAGCTTTGTTTCAAGCATTTTTTAGTGGGTTTTAGGACCCCCACAAGCCATTTCCAGAGTTGGTTTGGTCTTGTTGAATGTCCTTATTGCATGTGTAGAGTAACCCTCTTGTTGGCCTTTCAAAGGAACACCCCATTCTAGCATGTGTGGACCTTGTTTCCATGGATTTTTGGGGCTTATTTGACATGCCATGTTATTGTTTTTGCTTGGTTTAATGGTCCCTTGCATGCACCTTACACTTGCCTTGCATTCCTTTATTTTGCCTAGAAAGGCATCTTGCATTTGGACCACCATGCTTGCATGTTTTGGCTTAGCTTTGTGAAGTTTTTAGTCATGTTTTAACATGTTTAAGTTCTTTTTGGTGTCGTTTTGGTCATGCTTTCCATGCTTTGTATAGCCTCTTTGCATTCTAGCTTGTTAGCCTTGGATGTGTGTGTCACTAACATGCTTTACTTGGCTTGTTCTCATGATTTGGCATCATTGGAGACCATGTTTCAGTCCATGTTCCATGCTTTCATACTTGCATTTTCCATCCCTTTTCATGCTTTGGAGAGTTGATAGCTTATGCTCCATGTTTAGGCCTTTGTGCATGCATGCTTGTGTGTGAGTTTTCATGCCTTTGTTACATCATTTTGGCCACTGATTTTGGCATGCTTGAGAGCTACCTATATTAGTTTAAGTCCATCTTTGCATGATGTTGCATGCTTGTCTTGCATATTGTCCCATCCTTGCTCCATTTTGCATGATTGTTGCATGCTATGCATATTCACATGTTCATGTTCCATACTTAGCTTCCATGCCTAGGTTGCATAGTATTTTGGCATGCATACTTTGCCTCTTGAATTGAGTATGATAGAGGTTGAGTTCATTGTTTGTTTATGTGCATTTCATTCCACATTGAAATTGCACACATTGGTTTCTTGGGCCATCACGCATTAAAATGCACGATTGGTGGTCCGAGGGTCAAGCACCATCCTCCTTTGAGTCATAAACATGATAAGGAGTGTGGTTGGTGCATACATTTGCTTGAAATACTTGCCATGCCTTTATCTGTAGTTCAAGGCTGCTGCTGTCAAATAGGTTTCAACAGGAAGAATTGGCCGGCCGGCAGTGTTTGGTGCCGACCGGCAAAACAGGTTTGGCCGAGAGCATAATGTTTAGCCGATGACCATTGTAAATGGCCGGTGATGATCTCACTCAGCCGGTAGTGTCCCACAACACTCAGAGAAGCAACCTTGGAAGTTGTTCAATTTTCAGAGAAGCAGAACAGTCAAAGCAGAGGCAAACTTGTGCATGGTAGTGACTTTCTGAGCGGAGCCGAGCGCGCATTGCATTGGGCCCTCTTCCCGAGGCCATTTACTGATTTCATTAGATTAGTTAATTTGTTAATTAATTAATTGGTCTGTAATAATTAATTAGCTTGTAGGTTAATTAATTTGTATTATTCTTTTGGTCCCTCCGAGCGAGGGTGAATTTGTAATAAGTGTGGGTGCGTGGGTGCGTGTGTTTATGTCTTCCAATCCCTACTTCTTTCTCCCTTTTACTTACTTGCTTTCGATGGTTAGTATTAGGGCATATTTAATTTAGCATACCTTATGCTATGCATGTATGCATCCATACATTTGTCTTGCATGTATCGGGCTCGGCGCATCATACTAACTGCATTGTACTTCAATTCCAAGTTGAATACGTGTTAGTTGTATCATCATCATATGCCATCTTAGAATAGCCGAGCCTGTCTAGATTGCATCTTTGCATGTGTTGCACTAGCCATTTTTAACATGAACTAGGATCATGCATGTGATTACTAACTAGTTTATCTGATATATATCACATATATATCACTCCCTCTCTATATCTCCCCCTCTCTCTACATTTGTGTTCTGTATTGTGGTTGTCTCCTTCAACGTCAAGGTCAATTGGTCTGCCACTCCCAGCAGGAGTGTCGCCCCCAATGTTTTCCCTTTGTCCGTTACTGGCCATCTACTCTTCTAAGATTCCCACAGACGGCGCCAAATTGTGTGGGTGAAAATCTGACCATTAAAGCCGACCATCGGGCCGCTGGATTGTTCTAAGTCATCAGGGTGAAGGCCCAGCTCCTTGTAACATCTGACGTACATGATGTCACAAGAGCTGCCTTGATCTATTAAGATGCGTTTCACTTGGTATTCCCCAACCTGGAGGGATACTACTAAGGCATCATTATGCGGATGTTGGACCAGCTCCAGGTCGATTTCAGTAAAGGCTATCACCGGCCCTTGGTACTGTTCTGGTCGATGTCTTTTTTCCCCGATTTGGTAGACATGCTGTAAATGCCTTACCCTCTGGGTCTCTCCTCTGACTTCGTTCTCGTTGACCCTTGAGTGGATCACATTAACCACCCTTGGTCCTCCTACTTGTGGTTGCTGTGCTGGAGGTGGTGGAGCTGCTGGTGCTTGAGGCAATCTTGCCTGTTCTTCTCTTGTCCTGGCCTCATCAACAAGGTCCCTCAGATGGCCTTGCCTTACCAAGTCTTCTAAGTGTGCTTTTAGGGCTCTACAACCCTGAGTTGGGTGCCCTTCTTCATTGTGGTAAGCACAACGCCTACCGACGTTTCTTCCCATAAATTCCCCTGGTGTTCTTGTCGATGCTCTGAAATAGGGTTGGTTTCGTATTTGATCCAGGACTTTGTGGACCGGGATTCAGAACACGGTCGTCACTGCCTGTTTAGCCCTCAATTTCGTTTCTTGTTTGATCGATCCATTGTTACCTCGGCTTCTCTTCGGCGAGCCGTTTCCTTTTTCCTGCTTTGTCTCTTTGTTTCCCGACGCATCCCCCTCGGCTCTGGCGTACTTCTCAATTCTCGCCATGAGTTCTTCCATGCTTTTTGGCAATGTCTTTGCTAAAGACTTCCGTAGTGGGCAGTCATCTTTCAGGCCGTTCTTGAAAGACACGACCGCCACCTCTTGGTTGCATTCGGGTATTCGATTGAACACCTCGTAGTACCTTTTTGTGTAGGCCCTAAGGCCTTCGTCCTTGGTGATTTTTAACGCCATCAGTGCGTCGACCCTCAAGGGCTGTAGTTTGTTCGTCACAAACTTGGCCACAAACATCTCGGCCAGGCCTTTCCAAGTCTTTACGCTTCCCTTCGGGAGTTTATGGAACCAATCTGATGCAATCTCCCCGAAGGATGAGAGAAATACTTTGCAGAGCAACGGCTCGTTCCCACTATATAATGCCATTGAATTCAGGTATAGTCCAACGTAAACGTTGGGATCTTACTTACCATCATATATTTGGAACCTCGGCATACTGAATCTCTTTGGTGCTTCAAATTTGTCTAGTTCCACTGAGAATGGTGTCTTCGGCTTAACTGGAGAAGTTACCTCGGCTTCAGCATTCTGTTGCTTCCTCTTGAGGTAATCTCTCAAATCTTCTTTACTCCTCCCTGGAGCTCGGCTATCTTTGGACTTCAATCTTTTCGGCACACTACTTTCGGCCTCGTGGTGGGCTCGTTTTGATCTTTCTCCATGGGTTGTGTCAACGCAGAGAGCCTGCCCTTGAACATGCCGATGTTCTTTGGGCTCTGGGTCCTTCGTGTGATACGTCCTGCAGGACTCCTCTCGTCTCGGCTCGTCTCGTCCGATTTCCCTGGAAGGTCGGTGAGAGTGTCTTCCGCTCCTGGTGTGCTGAGGGGCTTCGCGGATTGTTTTCCTTCCTCCCTTCTAGGTATTAGTTGCTGGAATCGACATGTCGTGCAGCGGGTATGGTGGCTACATGACATTGTTTTGCATCATGAAGTTGACGACTGACTGCAGGTCTACCAACTTGTTTGCCAATTCTTTTACTTCTTCATCCCTCCGCAGGCACCTATCCCTCCATACCTGGAGGTTATCTTCGTTATAGTACTTGTTTTGGTCTGTCTTCTTCGAAGTGTCGCCCTCCTAGCCGACGTCTTTCTCTTTGTGGCCCTGGTCACGAGTTTCTGCATTGTTGTTGTCTCCTTCAATAACAAGGTCGATAGGTCTGCCACTCCCAGCATGAGTGTCGTCCCCAATCTTTTCCTTCTGTCCGTTACTGGTCATCTATTCTTCTAAATTCCCACAGACGGCGCCAAATTGTGTGGGTGATTTTTTGGTCACACTGCCCGTTTAGTAATCAGCTAGAGAGCACCGGCAGAATAGATGGCTTCAGTTAACCTGTAACAGAAAGAGAAGGCTCCGGCGGTGGTTCTTCCACCCGGGGGCACTCCGACGATCAAGTCAGTATATCTCTCAAAGATAATCAAATGCTAAACTTACTGCTCAAAGCATAAAATTGCGTACCTTAGACCCACGGGGGTGCCTCTCTTTTATAGTTTTCTTAATCCTAGTCCCACTAGAAGCCTGACTTCTATGGACTCCAATTCAGTACTTACTTTGGACTTCTCAAGAGATAAAGATAAACTCCTTAAGAGATTTATCCTCATCTTGACTAAGTCTCCTCTTCATTCTAGGACTCTTGTCCCTTATCTGTTTATCTCGGATTCCGATACCTTCGGAGATAACCTCGGCAACGCCGAGATAACCTTGGCATAATGACCAGGACACGTGGCACCTCGGCTGACACATCGGCGTCGCCTTGCCACGTGTTGGTACTTAGAAATATATCCCCACACAAAAGTTTTCAATGGGTCTCATGAATCTCATTAATATTATATCATCATTATGAGTATGCCTCATCAAGTGATAAACAAAATGTGATAAAAGAAATATAATTAATGTATTATTGTTGTTAAATTATGCTTGTATTAAATAATTTTTTTTACAAATAGAGCTATGTTTTTTTTTGGTGTTCCAATACTTGTGTACATAGAAGCTTGTTTTATTAAGAAATATGAAGTTTCCAATATTTATAAATTAAGGCCAGGTCAACTATAATAACAAGAAAGTTTTGGGCAACATAGCATATTAGCATTGCTTACTTTGGACAACGGGGCCATGGCCCCTCACTGTCTCCTATTAATTCCGTCACTGCTTGTCAACTAGCATGTCAATCGATATCTATCGGATAACCAATATCCTCCCGGATGACTGGTCGGACGACCTCCGGATAACTGGCCAGATGAATGACATGCAAAAATTGGGTAATTCGAATGAGTCCAAATTCGATAGAGTAGCATTGCTAATTGGATTATTACGGATATTTGTGAAAAGTTAAATGGTCAAAAACAGTAGGAGTATTTTCAATTTTTTAAAGTAGAGAGATAGATTTTGCACTTTCCAGTGAAAGATAGAGATCTAGTTGGGATTTTGGAAATAGGGAACTTATCTTATATAGATGTGACACATCTCTTAATGAAGCATAAACGTGTTTATTTAATTTAATTTTGTATTGATTTGTAGGAGTATAGTCATTCGGTCTCAATAGAAATACTAATTCATAACTTTTTAAAATTAAGGTTAGGTTTATTTTAAATTTAAATTTGAACTTGAGACAGGTACATGTGGCTCACCATAGATTCTGTTTCGATGATTTAAACATTTTATTTTGTAAGATCTTCAGTGTATATTATGCATAGAAAAAAAATAAATTGAACTGATAATTATAATATTTTCATTTATTGTATCTATCTCTGAAAAAATAGACAACAAAACATATTTTGAAAATAGACTATTCATTTTTCTTAAGACGCATAATAAAATGAAAAGGTTAAGATCATTAAATCGACTTATTTTTTTTCCTTGAAAAATGTACAATATTGTGGGGAAGTATTTTGCGAATGACACCACGTGGCCGAGGTGGTTCTGAAGATATCACCTAAAGTGCCACGTGGGTGAGTCACGTGACTGAGGTGGTTCCGAAGATGTCATCTAAAATGCCACATGGGTGAGTCATAGTTAACGAGATGATCGCGGTATTGCTGAGGTTTGGTGCGGTAATACCGGGATTATGAGATATCTGGATAAAGGATAAGAGTCCTAGATAAGAGGAGGCTCTTAGTCTGGATAAGGATAAGGTTCTTGAGGAGTTTATCCCTATCCAGCCGAGAGTCTGATATAAGCACAGTATGAGTCCAATGAAGTGAGACTTCTAGAGGATTAGGCCACTACTAGCTATAAAAGTAAGGCACCCATGTGGGTCTAAGGTACGCTTTAATTTATGTATTGAGTACTTATTTGATATCTTTGAGAGATTGATTGACTAACTTGATCGTCAGAGTGCCCTCGGGTGGACAAACCACCGTGATATTCTCATTTTCTTGTTGCCAGGTGGTTGGCTTAATCTATTCTACCGTGTGCTCTCCAGCTGAGTTCCCTGTTCGGTTGTGTGGTCGAAAATCAACACCCATAATTTGACATCGTCTGTGGGAACTTAGTATAGAATAGATGGCTAACAACGGGCAAGAAGAGAGGATTGGAGATGATCTTTATAGTGAGGAGGAGGAACATATGAGTCCTATGAAGTGATTATTGAAAAAAGTTTTATTTGGAAAAACTTCAAAAGATTTGAAGTATGAAAACATGCAAGTTATAAAGGAAAGGCAGTAAGCATACAAAGGAAGCATTCAAACACTTAAACAAAAAAGGAATTACATTGAAAGGGAAAGCTTGTTTCAATACATAAGAATGGCATATCGGCTTGAGAAAACAAAGATTGTTCAACAAACAAAGCAAAAGGAAAAGTTACAACTGAAAGAGGAAAAAGTACGGTCATAGGAAAGAAAAAAATTCCTAAGTACTAGACTCAGGGACAATGTTTCCATTCCTCTTGGCCTCGGCTTTCGCTGCGACCTCAGCATCAATCTCCTAAAGAGTTTGATCCAGGCTCTTCTCTACAGCAGCGACCTCGATGTCGGAGGTGTCAACTTTCTTCGATGAGGTGCTTTTAGAGACCTCATTTCCCTCATCTTCAGTCAAGTCCAAGACTTGATCATTCAATGTCGGGGACTTGGCCCTAGTAGTGACCTCGGCCTCAGTTTCTCCTTCGGCCTTGGACTCTCCCTCTTCGACCTCGGCTTCAGAATAGATAGGTGAAGAAGGGAAGGGCACTTCGAATTGACTGATGTCCTGAAGTGGAGAATCATTAGGGACCGATAGCTTTTTGAGTGCGGCCATCCAGCCCAAGTAATAGCCTTTCTTGCATGCTAGGTTGACTCGGCTCTTATACTAATCACGCAAGTCGACTTGCCCTTCCTTATAGGCCTTCTCTTCTGCGGCCTTGATCTCGGCCTCATTCGTTTCCAACGTCGACTTGAGCTTGGTCTCGGCCTCAGCAACTTTAGCCTCAACCTTGGCATACTTCGCCTCGGCTGCCTTAGTCACATCCTTAGCTTCTTTTGTAGTGGCTTCGGCCATGTATTGAGCAGTCTTAGCAGCACTGGCCTTGTCCATCAAACTCCCAATGCGGGTCACAGCCTTGTTGAGTGAAGAAAAAAGACCTACAACCTTTTGCGTCTTTTTCGTGAGGTCCTTCTTCACCAACTCGGCCTTGTCCGCATGAGAATGCATGTGTTGGATGGCCTGCAAGAAAACAAATAAGATAGAATTTTACGCTAAATGCGAAACATTGAATGAAGGTTGAATGAAAAAATAGAAGTGAAGAAACATACCAAGACCGAGTGCCGCATCATCATAGCGAAGTTTTCGTATTGGTTGAAGTCGACCATCTGGTTCATGTCGGCCGGTAAGAGAACAGTCGTCGATAAAGCAGTGTTGACTTCAAGGCTCTCGATAACATTATCACTTGCCTTGAGTGGTCAGTCTCCCACTAGGACCTCGAGGGCCCAAGTGTCCTCGGGGTGGAAACCGCTCCCACCCTCTTGATTTTTGGACCTTGGATTCTTCTTTAGGGGTGCATCAGTAGACTCAGCTTCGGCTAGCCTCTTGTCGGCATTGGCAAGCTTGGAAACGGGGATAGAATCATCTGGATCCTTCTCAGAATCAGAGGGGACAATGGTGACAATGGCCTTGGCCTTAACCTTTTTTTACCTTTTTTTGGTTTTGGCTTCGGCTGGGATTGCGAGGAGGGAGTAGACTTAACAAATCCTCAGCGATAGCTAGTTTGTGGCCCATCTCTTCGGCGGTGGCGGTGACGGTTACTTCGGTGCCAAGTTTAAAGACCGGAAGGGCAATTGGAGGATTAGTGGGATTGTGAGACGACGCCTCTAAACCTTGGCAGTTTTGACTTCGAGTTCGGCTAGTAGGAGCGTTCAGAAGTCATCGATGGCGTTGACGTTGAGATGACAGAATGAGTTGGGTTGTAGCAGAAGTGGATGGTTGCCCTATAAGATCAAATGTAGATGCTTGGTTTGGCCTTGAAGAAGAGGCAGCTGGTGGAGTTGAAGAAGATGGCGGTGTTCTACACCTTGGGACTTCAGAGAGAGGAAAGCGATACATCGACAAGTAGGTCAGGAGGATGGGGGCCTTGCATTTTTCAATGGATAGGTCCAAGAGCCTTTTGAGATCTCAGCTTGGGACGTAGGTTTGTCGGAATGATTTGCTCGGCTGAGAAAGGGCTGCAAAAACAAGAAGAAAATATCAGAATAGATAAAAGAGATAAGTGCATAGGTGTAACAAGAATGAGATTTTGACTTTACCCTTATCCTCTCTAAAAACTCCTCGGCATAGAGGGTAGAGATGAAGATCATCATCAGGCACGAATTTTCAATTGCTCGAGACAATGACGTAGTCATCTCTAGTTCCTTTGTTGGAGTCTAGGAGGTCGGCAATCAATTTGTAGGCAATGGATCTGTGTTTGAGGTAATAGGTATAGCCACTGGTGGACTTAAGGCCACACATGGTATAATAGAATTAGATGTCGGCGAGGGTGATCCTAGCATGTTCTTAGTGGGACAAATTACTATGCCGTTGATAACCATAAATGTATTGATGGCTAATTGCATGGGATTGAGTTTGTAAAAGTGTAAAACTTATTGGAAAATAATGTCGAGGGGGAATCTGATTCCGCCCTTGATGATGGACACTACTGGAAATGGCATGTAGGACTCCCCTGGCGTGATAGAATCTTCTTTACCAACCAACCTAAGGTTGATGTCGGTTGGAATGTTAAATTCTTGGCGGAAGAATTCTAATTTACTGGGCGAGTCTACTCTCCACTTGAACATTCCCATGATCTCGGCTAGGGCAAATGGTGTATGGTTTACTATTGGAAAGAGAACTATGTGGGTAAAGAGACCTCGGCGAAACCCTAACGAGCACTAGGCCAAGGATTCTGGAGATCTAAAGAATGTTCTATTTCATTTTTTCCGTAAGAATGATTTCTAACAAGTTCCAAATCCTAAATCTTAGCAAGATCAACAGAAATGGGCAAGAATCAGAGGCCAAAATCTAGAAAACAGACCAAGAGAGCAAAGAAGAATATGATTCAAAATCCAAACAGAACAAAAATAGAAACACAGATGTGACAAGTGCAATGTTATGTACTCGGGAACACATTCGAAGTATGAAGCAGTAATTCAGGAACACAGAAGCAAACTCATAGCATTGATAGGTTCAAAATGCAAGTGAGCCAGTAGGCAAAAGCGAGAAAATGTGAACAAAGCATAGAGTATGAAAAGACAGGTTCAAGAACATGAATAAACAGGAACAAATCAAGGTAAAAAACGTGTAAAACAGAGGATTTTAATGAAGATACAGATTCAATAGCAACACAAATGGAGCCAAAGATATGTATAAAATACTTGAGAACAATAAGAAATTGAAAGTGAAGAAAAAAGAAATTTTTGACTTACAAAGCACGGCCGAAGAAAGGGATGTTGGATTCGTGTTCGCCAGAGTCAGATGAGGATCTCGGTCGGTACGAAACTGTGGAAGACTCACCAAAAGGGTTGAACAGAGCAGTTACAGAAGTTTGAAAGCACAACAATGGAGGTTTGAAAGAAATTTCATAGAGAGAGAGAGTCTAAGAAGAGAGAGATCTAAATTGCAGAAGTGAAAAGACGGAGAGAGAGAGAGAGAGAGAGAGAGAGAGAGAGTTTTGTTAAAATGAGAAAGGGCGGAAAAACATGATACAATTACCTTGGATGACATGTCTGTCAGGCGGCGTGACAGATTCGATGTGACTTAATGGCGCGTAATGGGTACGGACCAATAAGGCGATGACACCTAGAGGAAACGGTTGGGGCAATGGAGCGTGACAAATCATGAGCAATAGAGATTCTTGGAATTCTTGAACTAGTGGGGTAATGACCTCAGATAGAGAAGTGATCTCGGTTGAGAAATGCGATCTCGGTTGGGATGTTGAAAGAGAGAGAGAGTTTTGTTAAAATGAGAAAGGGCGGAAAAACATGATATAATTACCTTGGATAACATGTCTGTCAGGCGGCGTGACAGATTTGATGTGACTTAATGGCGCGTAATGGGTACGGACCAATAAGGCGATGACACCTAGAGGAAACGGTTGGGGCAATGGAGCGTGACAAATCATGAGCAATAGAGATTCTTGGAATTCTTGAACTAGTGGGGTAATGACCTCAGATAGAGAAGTGATCTCGGTTGAGAAATGCGATCTCGGTTGGGATGTTGAAAGAACTTGGTTCTTGATTCTTGATAAAAGGGGTATTTGAGTCCTAGTTACTTGAAGCCGACGAGTCATGATCTCGGTCGGAGAAGTACATTTATAGGTTCCATCACCTCAGGTTGCCGAGGTAATAGAACCTAGGGAGCAGTTGTGGAAAAGTATTTTGCGAATGACACCACGTGGCCGAGATGGTTCCGAAGATGTCAGCTAAAGTGCCACGTGGGTAAGTCATAGTTGCCAAGATGATCACGGTATTGTTGAGGTTCGGTGCAGTACTACTGGGATTATGAGATATCTGGATAGAGGACAACAGTCCTAGATAAGATGAGGTTTATCTTATCTTTAAGTGTTTTTTGGGCATTTTTGTATAAAAATAAAGATGAGATAACAATGTAGAAGTGGTTTTATTTGCACACCACTAATTATCACTGTACAAATCACTTTCTAAGTTCACACCATATACCACTTGAGTTTTTTGTTTTATTTATTTATTTATTCACAATTCACACTAATAGTTTTCAAATAATACTAAACTACCTTCATCTTCTTGCATCACAAGCCCTGTAACGCCTAAAAAATATTGCAATAAGATCATCCCACAACAGATATTAAATAATAACAGATGTCTAAATATCATGTTCTCCCATTTATAAATTTTCATCTTTTTACAAAAATGTAACACATACAGTAATACATTCATAAGTCCTAACACTGAATTTATAGCATGTGTCATAAGCAAAAGATATGAAATTAGAGTTAAATATATATAGCAATGCCCCTTCGGCTACAACTTTCCAAGACGATACTTAGTTATAACAAAAGTGAGTTTAAACTCAATACAAATAAAGCCCTAGGCTTGTACAAAATAAATGCAACAATAACAAAAATAGAAACTCTTGGCTGCAAGTCTTCTCAAGCTATTACCTTGGCAGAGGCATGTCATCAACACTTGAAAATGGTTTCCATATAAGGTGAGCCAAAATCCAGTAAAGATACTCTATCACAGTGTATGAATCTTAACAGCGTTATAAGGTGAATACATATGCAATGCTCGTGCCAAAACTCTTTACATCTCTTTCCAAAATCATGCAATGCCAGGTTATATCATAATTCATGAATTCATTTACTCTACAATAAAAAACAGGGCGGTGGATACAACACTAGGAATCTCTAAGATGTGTCTGCAAGTAGGCTACAAGCACTACCAATTGTCATTTTACTGGTACTAACCGGAAGGCTCGGCACCTATCCGCGTAGGTTTCTAGACTTTCACTAAGAACACACAAACCAACTTAATACCACAACTACACTCCTTACCCAGATTCACCAAGGTATTCACCATTTTTCTCAAAATAATAAACATTTTTAATTTATTAAATATGTTACAATGCTCAATGCAATGATGAAAATTAGTTTCGATTCACCTAATTCTCATGCAATTTCTAAAATAATCATAGCTATCATTCACTGATAGCCCAAAATAGATATCTCTAAATAGATCATTAATTTTCAACACAGATATACTTTCCAATATTTCCAATTATGAGTGATAATTCATGTCCAACTCTACTACCACCACCATTATCATCATCAGCGTTCCAATTTCATAAGACCAACATCAATTTCATTTTCTTTGTGCAAAATGAAATATTCACATTTTAGGGTAAAACCCCATTTTCTTTACAAACCAATTCCAAGGATAAAAATACATCGTTTTACCATAACTCAACCACATTTACAATTCCACAACCATTTTCAAGGATTCATTTGAAAACTCTCTTTTAATTTAAACACCAAAACCCTAGAATTTTTATCAAAATCCCCAAATCCCATGGTTTCTTTAAAAAGACAAATAACTAAGTTAAAAATCATATTAAAGTGAGGAGAAATTCCTACCTCAAAGACAATGACCAAGAAGAACAAGAGTTGAAACTTGACGAAGTCAAAAATAAACTTTGTTTCGATCAAATGGAAGCTCTAGGTGAGCTCTACCTTTTTCTCCAAATGACCAGGGTCGAGAAACCACTAGATCAAGGTGTGTTTGAGGGTAAAAGATGAGTTCTAGAGAGTGTGTCTAGATTTAGGGTTTGAAGGTGTTTAGAGAGAGAGATATGACGAAAGTGACTTAAAATGTGGCTGTTACGAACTGATATACCCACAGCCTTTATCGAACACAGGAATGGTTGCTCGAGCAACCAGACACAAAATTGAAACCGCTCGAGTGAACAAAGTGACTGCTTGAGCGAAGAACACTACCTTCCCAGTACTTTTGTAGTCCTGCCAAAGTATTGAGAGTTCTAAAAGACCTCTCGAGTGCAAGAAGGACCGCTAGAGCTAAGACTCCTCAAGCGCAAGAAACATCGCTCGAGCGAAGAATGTCATACTCCCAATAGTTTTGCAGACCTGTAAAAGTACTGGAAGTTCTCAAAATTCGCTCGAGCGCAAGAAAGTTCGCTCAAGCTAACAAGCCAAAATCTGGGCAACACAATTTTGAAAAGATGAACTCCCAACTTGTTTCAAACACAACCAAGACACTCCAATAACCAAACTCAACAAGGAATAAGATGGAAGAAGACGTGAACAACAATCATGACAAAAAAATCCGGATCCAAAATAATGAACGGGTTGGGTTTAAACCAGAATTGCTATAAACCCTAACCCTAACGCTAACTGTCACCCATCATTGTTGCCACCATAATCCCTATCGCCTATTTCTACCATCGTTGCTCATTGCCACTCTCAACTTTTGTCACTCATGTACCTACTTCTCTCTCTATCTCTATCTCTCTCTCGCTCTCTCTCTCGTCATCAGAGTTGGTGTAAGCTAGGACTGTGAAGTTATAAAGTGGTGGATTGTGAGGTTACGAGTGAGGGTTTGAAAGGGGATAACGACAGTGCGACGGGGTTGGAGAGAAGGTGGCTAAGGCAAAAGATTTCAAGGCAATGACAATGGCGATTGCTGGTGGTGGTGGTTGATTGTATTGAGAATATAAGGTTTATGTCTAAAATACTAAATTTCTTAAGGGAGATAATGGTAATTAAATTAAAAAAAAAAAAAAACAATAGTGTGAACTGAGAAATTTAGTGGTTAAATAGAATATCGCCAATAATGGGCATTTAAAAATTTTTTGTTGTTTTTTGTTTATGAAAGCATGTGAAACTAAAGACCAAAAATAAAAATGATATGAGTTACCGTCAAAACCTGAATAGCCAAAACAATAGGGGCTTAATTTAAGGATTTGTTGTTGTTGGCTAAATTCAAATCTCCTCATAACATAACAAACTCACAAGGGAAGGTTCAAAGCCAAAAGCTACCTATCCTTTGCAGAATATTTTCAATTTCTGTACTCTCTGATTAGATCATGTTGTTGCATTTTCTCTCCGTCAACTTCTATTCATGTGGGGGATTGTTGGAAAATGGTTTTATATAGGCATATTTTATAACCTAATTTGGGTGAACCCCAAACGTCTTTTGGGGTGGGTCCGAAGAGGTGAAGTGGTGAAGACGGAACGTCAAAACCATTTATAAGTGAATGGGAAGATGACGTCGTTTTCGGGTTTAACATTAATTTTTTAGATAAAATTCTTTTGAATTTTTTCAATAAAAAATTATTGTGGGATTTAATTCTAAATTTAAATTTTAGATTCCTTAAGTGGTTTCCTAAAATTTGTACCTCTTACTTTATTTATTAAACTTTTCAATTTGTTTAATATATATATATTCAATAGTTTAATATATATATATATATATATTCCAAAAAGTTTAATTCAAAAAGTTCCTACAGGTTTGAAAGGCATAACCACCACCAACGGATCCTTTTGTTTGATAGCATGTTCTTTACAACGGACAGATTCAAAATTTCAAACAAAAACTGTTCAAACATTGTCACATCTGTTCGGCAATTGTTTGCACCTGTTGGGACAGAATTTTGGTCACTCTTTGTGCCTATTTATAGATCCACTTCCTTCAGTTCTAGAACACCCGGAAAATCTGTCAAAATTTGGTCTCTTTGTTGTCCAAATTTTTCCTTCTTTTGCATTATTCTTCATTCTAGTTTGAGAATAAATTTTCGGAGAGTTAGATCACAGGTTTGGTTCGCCGAGCAATTTGTTTTGGAGTGCTACTACAAATTGATTAAAGATCATTGTATCTTGGGAGATAGACGCCACTCAACCGTAAGCACCATAGCGGGGCGAATCTGTCTTAAGGACAGAGTGTCACACACTCGACTTGGTCTTGTAATTTTTATTTGGTTTGACAAAATAAATCCGGTATGTTATTTATTTATTTTGTTTGATTAAATTTCTAGTTATTTTATTTACACAGAAGATTGTTCCAACAATATATATATAAATAAAAAAGTAGTAATTCCATAATCTACATCAAACAATACCAATAAACAGATAACTTTTAAGCAACATGGGTTGAACCACATCAGCCTTCAGCTAACGTACAATAAGTGGTTTTGGACTTGAAGGTTGCACCAAATTGATTAACTGACTATTTTCTAATAATTCTTAATTCATCAAATTGCCATTTTATTAATCACTTCCTCTTTTTTAATTTTTCAAATCATCAGCCTTCGAAAATGAATGGGTTATCCATAATTAGTTGGGAAAATTCCATGGAAGGTAGTAGTTGATCAACTTTTATCACTCTCAAAATTAAGATAATACATCGTCTTTGGCTTCTTCCATAATCTAGATTTTTCAATGTTAACTGTATGTATAACCCAATAAAATCTTCTAAGCTGTTTTTAACTTGACCATTGTCATAGAACCACAACTAAAACATTGGCTCTATTTTTCATTTGATTACTCATTAAATCACAATACAATTTTATATATTTGTACCAAATTAACATTTTTTTAGGAAAGTATAAAAGCACACCTACAGGTTTAATGAAAAATAAAAAAATAAAAAAAAATTGCCATTTCAAAATTACAAAACAAAACTCTAATGTTTGAGGTTAAATCACAGCCGATCATAGACTAAAATAATTAAGGATGAAAATGGTTTCATATTAGCATTTCCAAACCAAGTTCAAAAAATGCTCTTATAATAGCCTTGGAAACTAAGGTTCAATAGGTTTTAAAAAAAAAATTGGTTTGATGTTAGCATTTCCAAACCAAATTCAAAAAATGCTCTATAATAGCCTTGGAAACAAAGATTAAATAGGCTAAATGTCAAACATATAGTAGAAAAGCCGACTTTTTAGATTATTTTTATTTTTATTTTAAAAAAATGTGTAAAAAAATAATGAAGTGATGTGACTTGAAAAAATTAAAAAGCCAAAAATTAATTTTTAACTAACTTCCAAAATAGGTTTGACTACATATAAACATCTTTGAAATTTAACATTAAAAAATGCTAATGTCAAATTATATATATTTTTTATTTCAAATCAAGTGTGTTTTGTAATTTTTTTAAACCGCATTTTTTTTAATTGCATCTTCATTAAACATTGAGGGACAATCTTATATTTTGTTTTTCGGTTTTTTTTAGGAGAAGGGGGGAGGGGGTTTGTAAGGTGAACAAATGGCATTCAAACAATTGGCAATGGGAGCTAAACTAGTCAGGTTATTTAAACTTGACTCGTGTTTGATTTATTAAAAATTAATAAAAAAAATAGTTATTATATAAATAAGTTAAGGTTAAACTTAGAATTCGTTAAATTTTTAAATCAAATTTAAATAATCTCAATAACTATGGATATATATACATAAAAAAAAATAAAAAAAAAAATCATACTATTCTAATTCAATTTGTGTTCAATAAAAATCTAGTCAAAATTGACTCATAATGTAATAAGGGCAAATTTCACTTTACGCGCCTATGGTTTTGGCCATGTGCGGATTACTCTATGACGTTTGAAAATCACCATATAACCCCCCTTTGGCTAATGGGGTAATGTGCACAGTTAGCTTTTCCATTTATTCTAATAGGCTGTGTAATACACGCGATCTGTAGTGCAGCTAAGCATGAACTGATGATGTTCCCTCACAATTAAAAGATCAAAATGCCCCTAGAGTTACAAATAAAAGCTTACCCAAGAAGATTGCTTTTTTAACTGCCTCATTGCTTTGTATGTTGAGTTCTAGGCAAGTCTACCCAGCAAAAATGTCATCTTCGAGCATTAGCGGTGAAGAAGGACAAATGTTAAGGTTCATGAATAAGAAATGTCATTGTGGCAAAAAAGCAGCCATTAGAATCGTAAAGTCCGAGAAGCCTTCAAAAGGTAGGTTGTACTATGTGTGTGAAAAGGCGGGTTTGGGGGGTTGTGATTTCTGGGTTTGGTGCAACCCAATTGGATATGCTCCCGCCTATGGAAGAGATGAAATTGATGATGAAAAGCCAAGAGTGGAGGAAGGTGTGCACTTTAATGGAAGACTGATGAAGCTGGAAATTAAGATAGAGGCACTGAACAAGATGATGAAGACATCTATGGTGGTTTTGCTTGTGTGTTTCATTACCACCATGTTCATGTTCATGTTCAGTACGAAATGAATTTGTAAGGTGCATTATGTACTCGATGTATGTTTAAAAGAAATGAAATTATGTTTTTGAAATTTGTGATTTTTGTATTTTTGTATTTTTTTTTGTATTTTTTGTATTTTTTTTTACTGCAACATGAAAATGCATTGAAAATTATTCCAACACAAACCCTGCTGAGTTTAATTGAAAAAAAATCAAAAAATTCTGAATATTTTTTATTGCATTCCAATGCAAAAAAATACAACCAACATTAAAATGATTCCAACGCAAACAAACTTATTGTATACTTCAAGCAATGGTAACCCTACTGAATTGATTTGCAAAACAAAAGGCCTCATTCCAAATCAATGCACTTGAAGCAATGGAACAAAAATGACAAAAAAAAAACTCAGATTGGCAATGCTACTCAATACCAATCCATTTACAGAAGTATGCTGCATTTGAAAACCACACTTAAATACAAACACAACACTTAAATACATTGACAATTTCCACAATAATTTAACCAATTTTTCAAAAACCATAACTCTAAGTGTGTCTCTATCCTTCCTTAGATTAAATACAAACACAATTGTTTCATTACAAAAACAAAAATAATAACACGTAACCCTATAGTCTACGTTGACCCAGTAGCCAGTTCTTTGGCCTGTCTCCTTGCTTTAATTGTCTCTAGTATAGAAGTTATTGAAATAACATGTCCTCTGACATTAGCAGTCACTCCAGTTCTTCCAACATTGACTGCAGATGCATTAATTAGTCCTCTACCCCTCCTACTAACTGTGATTTCAAGTCCTTTGCCAAGACCACTTGATGCCTTTCCACCATGGGTTAGTAGTTTTGTGGACTGCAACAACATTTTCAACTAACAAACTCAAAAGTTACAAAATAAAAAAGTTGGTTATATAAACAAGTGACTTATCTCAGTCTCCCTCAATTGCTCCACAACTGTCTTCCTATTCCCAGTCTTAGGATCAGCTTCTTCAATCTTCTTTATCCAATAATTAAATTCATGCACATTTCCAGTTGATGCAGCGTTCTAGAATAGGTCTTTCAACACACAACCACTGTATTTTGTCTTGAAGTTACTATACATATGTCTTAGACAATATCTATCATCTGTAGTAGGGTATAACTATGCAAATGTTTCAACCAACCCCTTATGTCTATTTGATATAAATGTCCACCCCATCCCCTCAACACTCCCAATATCACATATAAATTCCTCAAGAAACCAAGACCAAGAGGCTTTACATTCTATCTCAACTAAAGTCACTGCAATAGGATACATGTTAGCATTTCTATCTCTCCCAATAGCACTGAGTAGCTGCCCTCCAAAAATCCCTTTTAAATGAAAACTATCTAGTCCTATTATTGGCCTACACCCTGCTAGAAATCCATCTTTTTATGCACCAAGTCTGAAATATAGGCTCTATCTTTTCACGATTAGTTGTTATTGAAATGTGTGAGGTTGGATTTTGCCTAATAACTGTAGCTGCATAATCCCTAATCCTATGATATTGCTCTGCCAAATCCCTTACAATTATCTCCCTTGCCTTTCTCTTTGCTCTATATATTTGAAACATACTTGCATCCACCATAATCTCTCTTCTCACTTTTTTCTTGAAAGAGGCTATGTTGATGGAGGGGTCATCTCTCACCTTATTTACACTTCTTCTCCAAATACTTAGAGTTGGCTTGTTTGTTATTGTAATGCCTCTCACATGTGTGTTTCCCCTCTAGAGTTTTGATCTAAAAGGTTGTGGTTCCCCCTAATGGAGAGGCATGTATCCTCCAAGTACAGGTATGCCTACAAACAGTAGTGATCCTAGCACTCTCATTTCTGATGTACCTTATATCATAACCATTAACTTCCTCAAATACTCTCTGAAAACTTGGGGACTGGGAAATTTCATTCAAACTACGAGTTTGGGATCCTTCATCATCCTTTCTTTGTATCCATCATCCTTTGCCTCATCTAATGACCCTTTCAAACTAATCAATTCATCATCATCATCAAGATTTGAATACCAACCAACATCATCTAGTAGATTGACTTTAGGTGGTTGTCCTTCAGTTTTTCTATGTGAGGTTTCATAAAAAATTTCATCATTTGAACCCTCTAGGTCTTCATACAACCAACTTTGGTCATCACTTTCCTCTGCACTGTCCTCAGAAGTTTCAGTATCACTATATTCTTCACTAACTATATAGTCCAAGTCCTCAGAATCATCACCATAAGTTCGCTCTTCATCAGCCAAAAAGTCAGTCTCATTTTGTGCAATGTCACTCTCATCATCCTCATTACCTGCTACAGACTCAGTGTCAGTAGTATGTTGCAAACCCTCATTATGTTGTGTATCATTACCCTCATGCTCCCTTCCTATTTGACTGTCTTTGGCCTGATTCTAACTTGATTTCTCACTACCCTAACATTCTTTACCCACATCCTCACCCTCAGTTACTGCACTATCCTCTAAATCACTCCCAATGTCATCAACTATAATGTCAATAGCAGACAAGTTTATATCAATAATGTTTGTGTCACTACCACCTATGGCATTACCACCTTGTTCTATACCATTGGGATCTGACAACAGCTCACCATTGAATGACAAAACCATAATAGGATCTACACCCTTCTCTACATAAACTACTACATAATCCAAACCCTTATAAGCCTCAAGCATTTTCATCACATCAGCATCACTGCAAATTGTTTTCAAACCAACATCTAAACTATAACCAGGCCATGTATATAGTACATATCTATGTTTGCTTATTTTCCACCAATCAGGTCATAATAAAGGTCTCTTCACTCAAACATGGACATTTTGTCAAAGTCATAGTTAATTATTTCATTCACCCTACCACACTCATAAACAACATGTGGATGAAAGACAAAATGGGCCCCATGGTGCACTTGAATAGTTATGAAATTGTCTGACATTTTCAGCATTCACTCCCAAAGTACAAAAGACTTTCATCAATACATTTTGGGACCACAGTTCCAACCCTAAGCAAACAAATAGTCATGCATGCAACCAACATAAACTAAAATAATAAATAATTCCTAATCCTCAAACAGATCACACAAAACAGAAACAGAATATAAAAGCATAAAGTAATACAATAGAAATGCCTACACTATATGACAAGCATAAAGTAATAGAATTAAAAAACCAATTCTTTAGGCATAAAGTTAAAAGTTAATTAAAGAAGGAAACAAACAAAGTAATACATTGAGGATTAGGGATAAACTTCACCTTTTCAATGCATACCCCACACAAAACAACAATGACAATAAACAAACAAATTAAAACACTGACATCATCCACTGCAAATAAACAAACAACGATAGAGGACCACAGTATATGACGAACTTCATATATACAAAACCACCATGGCAACAGGATATGAAAAACTGCATCGAACACAATGTTAATGACAAAAAGTGAACCACTAATGGTATGAAAAAGGGAGGCACACAAACCCTAATATACAAAACATGCGGGACCACAGTATACAGCAAAAAAAAGAGTACATCAACTAACATTATATATATATATATATATATTAGCAAATCGAAGCGAATCAAATACAAAATAAAAAGAAATAATCGAAAAAATACCTTACAACTTATTCTTCGTAAACTTTTAAACTTTTGGGTTTCGTTTGTTTCGTAAATCTCCAAATCAGTGACAATCGAACAATCGAAACCCTACTTTGTCAAATCTAAGCACTATTTCATTCGATTGAAATCCTAATTTGTTCAATCGTATAACCTAGTTCTCTCTACTTACCTCTTCTCAGATGCACGATTGTTAGAAGTAAAAATGGTAAGCAAGGTTAGATATATATACAAGGGCAAATCGGTCTTTTTACATTTGCCATTAACGGTGTTAACTGTGCACATTACCCCATTAACCATAGAGGGATTATATGGTGATATTTGAACGTCAAGAGAGTAATCCACATATGGGCAAAATCATGAGTAAAGTAAAATTTACCCATGTAATAAATCAAATTTAAAAACAATATAAAATTTGTTAAATTTTTAAACTAAACTTTTACAGCTTACTGCTCGGTTTGATTTAATGATTTTATTTATTTATTTATTTTGATCAGGTTTGATTTAATTGGCGGTGTTTGGCAATAATTTTTTTTTATTTTCTCCACTAAAAGGCAAAGTTTTTACAAAACCAAAAAAAAAAACAAATCCAAACAAAATATCACATTAAACCCCATAATCATTTCACTTTTTCACTCACAAACATCACATCCAACCATAAAAAAATTTAACTATCTTCTCAAACACAAAAAAAAAATTTCTAATAATATCCGACAACTAAAAAAATTACATAAAAGCTCACTTTTCAAACACCCGCAATGATTTCCAGCACCCAAAATACTCATTGGCCATGTATAAGAGTTGACAAGTGGCACTCCATCAACTTGACGAGTGTCACCCAGAATACCTTTTTGGTTTTGTTTGCATAGTGGTCAAAGGTCAGCCTTGATGGTCTGCCACGTGACCTTAAGGCATCAAGTGGCCTATATTTGAAAGAAAAATATTATATCCTAAATAATTTATTAAATTTATTACCAAATCTCTTATATAAATCTCAAATTGACACAAATTTACATATGTGTGTGGATCTCAAATGAGATTTAGTAAAAAAATTTAAAAATTATTTAGGATCCTATGTTCTTGTGGGTTATATGTATTTATAGAATTTAAAATGGACCAATTTTTGAGATCAACTGGACCTCAACTTTTATATCATGCATGCTCACTTTAATTTGAAAATAAAATGAAAAATAAAATAAAAAATTCTGTGAAATATTTGAGTATTCACAGTTGTGTTTGGACCTAAAAAGGAGATCTCACCATTTTGTCATGGATTTCATAGCCATATCTTTAGAGTGGTTAAGTGTGATCTAACATATCAGTGAAAGTAACCATTTATTGTTCCAAAAGCATATTTTGGGCTGAAAGGGTTCAGTTTTGAAGTTGATTTGAGAAACGAAGCAAGTCTTATGAAGCAAGAGGATTGATATATATTTCTTAGGTGAGTTAGCTCACAAATTTTGCATTCCCACATTTGAGTTTATTCAATTTGATCTTCCGTTCTAGTGAATCAAACACAAGGTTGTTTAGTACAACTTATCTGAAATGTTTATACTTTTTTTTATTCTAGAAGTTTGTGTTGAAACTGTTAGATTTTGATATAACTTGTGCTTGCAGTTTATTAAATAAATTAAATTTAAATAAGTTACAAAAAGTTAATTATCCAAAAATTGAGGAAGAGGTTAATTTATGTTTATTTATTTATTTATTTTTGGATACACCGATTGTAAGTTACTTTATGTTTGTAGAATTTAAAAAGGGTGACTTTTGAAATCAACTAGATCTCAACTTATATGTCATGTATGCTAACTTTAATTAGGAATAAAAAAAATCCATTTAAGGAAATAATAAAATTATAAATATGATGGGTCCAATCCTTAGTTTTATTCTTAAATTGCTAACATTCCCCCAACTAAGTGATATTTTCATAGAGAAATAGAATAACCAAATTCATACTTAATTTGGGAATGTTATTCTTATTGAAATAGGTAATTAATAATCACTTTCATATACTAATCGGTTTCGAATATTGAAATCATAAGGATTTGGAATTGCATTTCTATTCCTTTGAAGATTTTTATCATCCAAACATACATAACTCATATAAAAGGTAACAAAAAAAACTAACAATTTTTCACACTCTTCACTAATGGTGTGTTTGGTTGGGGAATTTTGAGAGGGATTTGGAAAGGGGAATGGAAAAGGTAGGTGAAATGTGAATAAAACATACTTATATTTCACATAATTTCAGATACCTTTTCCCTTTCCGTTTCCAAATCTCTTCTCAAATTCCCTAACCAAACACAGCATAAAGGAAAAGTGTAAATTATGGGTTTGGCGAGCAAATGCAGTACATAAATTCAAGTGGCATACATTCTAACCTCCCACGATTTACTAATAAATTGAGCAAAGATATTACTTTTAGGCCAAAAGTGAGCATAGCAGACTTTCTTATTTTGTATATGTGCATGTTATTATTGGACTATATTATATTACATGTTGAAGGTGTCTGTTAGTTTGAAATGTTGAATTCTACTATATCCTTTTGTTTTGTTGTATGGATCATACGTTTTGTTTTCACACGGGTTTCACAATTTGCTACTATATATAAGGATAAACATTGACCGCAGAGTATCGTTTGAAGATAAGGAAAGACTCCATACCCACACAAGTCTCCCATGATTCATGCTTCTTGGCATTTTAAATTTTAATTGTTGCTTTACTTTTCTAGAGGCAGCCAATGGACCCGTGGCATTTCTCTTTCTCATTAAAGTGTGCGCCTTGGAGTTTGACTTTTCTTTATAGTGTTTTTCTAGTTTTTAATTTTTTTATGAGACCAAAAAAAATAAAAAATAACTTCTTTAGTTAGATGAAAAAACATAAATAATTGCGATGTATAATTTTTTTAAATAAATATTTTAATGTTTTTGATTCGCGAAATTATATAGTACATATTCTTTCAAATGTGTGTCTCATATTCATCTTGTCACATATTTTTATAGTGTATATTATATATTTTTACAATAAATATTATATGTTTTTTTATAAGAATTATAATAATTTATGGTTCAAAAATAAAGTTACATATTTTTTTGTGGTACTGTCACGTTTTTTGTGGTGTTGTTACAAATTTTATGTTTAGAAAATGTTTGAATAAAAAAACATGTAACACTACCATAAAATGTATAATTTCACTGAATCACAAATTGTCATAATTCCTACTAGAAAAATACGTAACGTTTATCACAAAAATATATAATAAGATGCATATTATACACATCTTTTAAGAGTATATACCATAACATAACCCAACCTAGGACTTTTTATTTATTTCTTTGGGTGTGATTTTTTTTTTTTTTTTGGACTCGCGCGCGGGTTTTTTGGGGTACAACTTCAACCCGAAGCCCAGAAGGAGATCTGAAACCTTTCGTTGATCTGCGAACCGATCTTACACCTGTTTTTTTTTTTTTTTTTTTTTTTGATCGGCAAATGTTAATTGTTAGCTGTTAGATTAGTACCCATGGAAGAAAATCTCTCCATCATTGGCAAAGTACCAAAGTGTTTGCACTCTCTTAATTTAACCCCCTAAGGAGAATTGAACCCATGACTTCCTTGGAACTAAGGCCTAAGGAAGACATAGTGGCCAACTACGTTAGGCCTAGTTGGTTGACTTGTTAACGTTTGTTAGCCAACAAACAAGGGAATTTGGTCAAAATCTCCTCATAGTAAAACTTTAATACATTAAGGACAAACACAAAAAAAATTTCTTAAAAAACCCAGTATATACCACTATTATTAAAATATTCTTAGTGAGTAATTTAATATTTTAAATTTTAAAATGATATAAATTTTGACCTAAATGTCAGTTTTTTATAAAATTAATTTAGAATTCTCTTATCAAGATTTATCAAATAAGATTCAGGTTAACAATAAAATTCTTAAAAAATAATTAATTAATTACCGTCGAAACTAACGTAAATAGTAACATTTTATTTTATTTTATAGTAATTTCTTACTGAATATCGAAGTAACACTTTACTATTTTCTTGAATAGGGCATCAATAACAAAAAATAGAGTATCGACCAAAGGATACTCTACATGTCACGCCCCAAGCTCCGTGACAACGCCGCACACTCATTTAAGTGAGCATGCAAGGCTAAGAGTCCAACACATAACCAACAATGTAAAATACTCCAATTAAATCCTTAATTATCATAATGCTAAAATCCATAAAAATTGATTATTCTTATCGTATGAAATTATCCACCAAGTCCACTAATAAAATCCATTAACAAAACAATAATCCAAGTACTTAAATCATAGTCCTACTCTCGGCACTCCCACATGTAAAAATCTCGCGCAGCTCTACTCTTCAGAATCTGAACAAAAATAAGAGTAAGCTAGATAGCCTAGTAAATAACCAACCATCACTGCTAGCTGGATCAAGTATACAAAAATAAATAAATAAATCGATAACCAATAAATATAATTTTTTCTACGGTTCAATAAATGAACAATTATTTTGTAAGATGGTTTCATAGCTAACAATAAACAATGTACAATACATTTTAAATGAAAAGCCAACAAGATAATTCAAAGTAATTCATTGTTCAAATCGATGGTTCGATATTCAGATGGTTCAATGATTTGATTCACAAAACCCAAGTCTTAATGACTACGGTCACTTAGCCCGTGACAAGGCCCAGAACCACACATAGGCCGGTGGTAAAGCCCCAAAAGAAACTAGTTTCTATGCCAATAAATAACCCCCATTGGCTAGGGTCCAAATCATAGTCAGACTAGAGTGATGTTCAAAATTCAAACAATAAACAAATTTTAAATAAAATATTTGATATTTTCAGAATAAACGTTTAGTACAATTTTCAGAATAGTTTCACCAAATATTCAAATAATTTTCATAATAACATTCGATGTTTTATACTTGACCCATATTTTATTTTAAGAGAACACGAAGGCTATAAATAAATATTTATAATTTTAAACGATTCAGTAGGAATAAAAATGAACCAACAGTGATAGAGGGTTACTTACCTCAAACAGCTAAAATAATATTTCCCAAGCTAATCTCAAATTACCAAGATCCACCTCAATCTCACAAACCTAATAAAATATTACACCGCATAAACAATTATTATGTGCACCCATCTATCTCTTCTTGTAACAACAATAAAATAAATTAACCCAATTGCCTATTAAGAACTCCCACAATTTAGCATCAAAACAAAGTCATCACGGTTTCGAAAATTCTCAACCCATATTATTCTATTGTTGTTTATATACACGTAAAAATTTGTAATTGCTTGTAGTCAATCGTGTATCCCACAAATACACCACCATTAAACTTAACCCATCACATATCAATCTCAAAATATGAACCACCCAAATGGGATGCAAAATACACTCTAAAATTGAGCACAATTGAGACCCCCAACATAGACTACATCAATATATCTATTTAATCATATATGCCCATAAAATCATCTATTGATATATTAACACTAAAATCATAGATAGGAATACAATAAAATAAATCTTACCTAAGTGATGAATAAAGCAAAACCACCACTCTTATGAATCCTCCCTCTTCCTTGGTTTGTTGTTAACGTTTGTTAGCCAACAAACAAGGGAATTTGGTCAAAATCTCCTCATAGTAAAACTTTAATACATTAAGGACAAACACAAAAAAAATTTCTTAAAAAACCCAGTATATACCACTATTATTAAAATATTCTTAGTGAGTAATTTAATATTTTAAATTTTAAAATGATATAAATTTTGACCTAAATGTCAGTTTTTTATAAAATTAATTTAGAATTCTCTCATCAAGATTTATCAAATAAAATTCAAGTTGACAATAAAATTCTTAAAAAATAAATAAATAATTACCGCTGAAACTAACGTAAATAGTAACATTTTATTCTATTTTATAGTAATTTCTTACTCAATATCGATGTAACACTTTACTATTTTCTTGAATAGGGCATCAATAACAAAAAATAGAGTATCGGCCAAAGGAAACTCTACAAGTTCATTCACTATGAGTTCATAAACAAATCAATAACAATCCACAAATAACTCAAATAGAATTGAATTGAATGAAGATCTGCAACTCGATGAATCTCTCACTACTACAAATTGGAAAACGATTGATGAAGGAGAAGAACGATAGGATATGAACGACAGAAAGGAACAACAATCACACTCACAAATTTGATTCAAATCTTTGTCAATAGTATGTTTCACAAATCATTAATCTTCTTCTTATTTACAAAAGCTCTTTCGCTTTTGGCTATTCTCGAGAAGGGATGGTCTACCTAGGTAGCTCAATTCCAAAGGGTAGCTAAAGCAACAAGCAACGACATTGATTACAGAAGAGGCAACAAGCAACGATATATATAAAAGGGTAAGTTTGTCCAAAACAAAAACAAAAAAACATAGAAATATATTTGTGTCATCCATCAAGAATCCCCCTCCAAGTAAGGGGATTTATGGAGCAAAAAAATTATGAGTTATCATTTCACAAAAAAATGGGCCATGATAACGAGTTTTGGCCAAATTTGTCAACAAAGGGCCACCTAGACAAGCTCTCACGTCATTTTTATGATCTACATGATTATTTGGCATGATCCATAATTGAATTACCATATATATATATTTGACCTTTTTAAATAGGACAAATTTCACTTTATTTTCTTGTAGTTTAGGTCATATGTAATTTACTCTCTTAATATTTGGAAATGATTATATAACCTCTTTATAGTTTGTGAACTGAAATGCACCATTAAATCCATCAATGTTTTAATGAAAAAGACTAAATACCCCAATGTGGAGAAGTGGTTTGGAAATACTCTTCTGATCCTGGAGGACGCTCGTGATCTGCTGACAGTCACCTGAAAAGGAATAAACACTCCGATCGGGGGTGTCGGAATTAGCACTCCGACGGACAAGTCAGTCTCAGCACTCAAGATTACTTATATTCTAAATTAAGCACAACAATTCTCACATACCTTTCTTAGTCTATTGTTCCTTTATTTATACTCGTTTCCTGGGCCTCGGGGCCAGGTCCACTTTTCACTTATTATCCTTTTACTTACTTGGCTCCATAGTTTGGTATCTACTCGACTTATCTATTTTATTCGGCTTCCTAATCGTGCAGGAAAGAGCTGAGTAATATCTGTCTTCTAGAGTACGCTTCTAATTCTTCCAATTATCCGGCCCCCACAATTGTCCCCCAAACACCCCTACTAGCACCAGTTAGTCGGCGTGTTTGGTTTCTAGTCTGGGAAGTCAAAAATTCGGCGGTTAATCCTCTCTCCGATGCGTGTCAGAATGCGTACATGCCTTTTGGTCATTGTAACGCTTTCCCGCCTTATTCATGCTTCTCTCGCATTTATCACAATTTGAAACGTCAGTACCTTCAAATGCACGCTTTTTCAAATATTTGAGCCTCTTGAGTTGCTAGTCAGTATCTCTTCTCTGACTCGCGTTTTCTGTAACTCCTCTCTGTCTCTTCTTGTCTCCTTTGCTTTTCGTAAGTTTTCTTCTCTTTTCTTTGTAATCCTACTTTCCGTATTTATTTTTAATTTAGAATATCCTTGGGTCCTTACGAGAATGGCTAAACATTTGAAAAACCTCCTTTCCGAGGGTCGAATTTCTAGGTTCCGACGACATTTCTCTATCCTTGACGATGTCCATCTATCTCTAGTAACGGACAATACCCTTGATATGGAGAGGGAAGACCAAAATACCATCGTTTTTCCTCTCCTTTCCATTGCGGAGGGCGGGGTTCGTTTTCCCCTTCATCCATTTCTTATGGCCGTCCTCCGCCATTGGGGTATGATTCTTTCCCAACCCAATGTGAACTTCTTTCTAACCATAATGGGAATCGTAGCATTGAACCGGTGCCTTAGGATCAACCTTGGCATTTCAGCGATTCAGCACTGCTACGCCTTAGCCAAATCCTTCGGTCAGCTCGGGCGCTATTTTCTCAGGGCCAAGGACACCGACTATCACTTGGTTACCATGCTTGCCAGCTCTGGCAAACGAGCTGACGATGTAATGGTCAATGTCCGTGGCAACTGGGTATTCGCCGAGGGTGAAGATCGCCTAGAACCTATTCCCAGAAAGAAGGGCGAACCAGGTTGCCGTGTAACCCCTTGTGTCTATTGATCTTTCTTTTATTCGGCTTTTTTTTCAAGTCTAATTCTTTGTTTTTGCAGGTAGTAAGTTGAAGAGGATTTTGACCTCGGTTGACGACGTAGTCCTTGCGAAAATTAGGACTGCACTAAAGTATTTTGGTCGTCCAAACGTACAGAATCAAGGGAGATTCGCCCATATACTCTTGCGGTACGAGCCTACTTATACTACGTTCTCAGCTGCGGACAACATTCCGATCTCGACCGGCGAACATCACCTTACGACTTTAATCATTCCCAGCTTCAAGACCCTTAGGCAAATTGGTCTCGAAGCTTCCGATTCGGAACAAGACGTGTCACGCCCCAATCCCGCCCCTAAAAGATTTGGGCATGACCTATTCGAAGACGGACATTTAACCTGATATATATAATAAGTGGGGCCCGAACGGAAGCATTAGCAATTTAAAAAAAATAACTTAAATATAACATCCATTGAGCTACTACTACTATGCCAGGACCGCAATCATTACATTAAATATATAATACACATGAAGCATATATCCGGGCTTAGTTACAGTGATTCTCACTCACACAAAGTACAAAAGAGGGAAAGGATCATTTACATCCAACCATAAGTAACTCATCAAAGCACAAACCAAAAACCTAGTTAAAGCTTTACTAGATGCGTGGGCTCCATCCTAAGTGCCTGGACACAGTGAGGTTGACAAGGAAAGACAAGTCCCTTAAGTCAGGACTGGCTTCCCAGTTGATTACCTACAGAAATAGACAAAACAGAGTGAGTAAAACTCAGTGAATAATAGTACATAAACAACTTAAAGATTAACTTAACTTATTTACAATGTACGCATTCATCTAATTACATAAGTACATGAAAAAATCCTGTGGTTAGTCTGATTCTGTACACATTTCAGAACAGTCTTGTCAATTCATAGCTTCACAGATTGGCCCTTGGCCTGATGGGTTCACACATTCACAAATTAGCCCTTGGCTTAACTTAGATGCACAACTTCACAAATTGGCCCTCGGCGTTTGAGATTCATAGTTTCCCAAGTTACAGATTCATATTTCACAAGTTGGCCCTTGGCCTCATAATTTCAGAAATCACAAGTTGGCCCTCGGCCTCCTAGGTTCACAAATTCACAAAGTGGCCCTCGGCCTCATAAGTTCACAAGTTGTATCTTTCATATCTTCACAAATTATATCTTTCATAATTTCACAAATTGTATCCTTCATAACTTCACAAATTATATCTTGCATAGAACGGCCATAGGCCTCACATCTTTCACATCAGCTTTAAGCCCAGTTCACATAGGTATGGACTCAAGAGGTGGCTCGTACGGATTCTAGAGGTGACTCGCATTGCAGCACTTAGTTTCGTACAACACTTTGTTCCATACTAGAAATCAATAGTTCTTGAAGACTGAACAATTCATATCATGTCATGGCATAAACGAAGTGGATAAACAGAATAGAATAATGCTAGGTTCGTACGAATACCGTTCACAATGGTGCACATAAATTTCCCTTTATGAGTCATTACATGGTGCCATAGACGTCATACGTATAACAAAGCATTAATAATAATTATTTACACAAACACATGTGTCGTTACAGTACTATTCATGGGGATAAAACAATTCACAGCGTAATGTGAGTCATATAACAATGTTATTGATATTCAATTCTTTGACGTTTAAGGCAACCCATGGTTCTGTTCGATTTTCATTTCGTTAATCCATTCTAGGCAGATGTCTATGTCATAAAACATGTATCGAACTAAATAAGGCTGTAGGAGTCCAGGATAGGACGTTCAAAATATCATATCCCCATTAAGCGGGGTTTATATTCATAATTCCTCAAAGGTTAACCAGTCGCATGGTATTAATAATTCTTGTGCAGAGTCATAGGTAAGTTACAGATTATTACACATTAATGCTAACCATTAACCTTAACCGGAATGTACAGTAGTTTCAGAGTCATACCGAGGTACACATCATCTTTCAAAGTTCTCACCAATCCCTAACAACATAAATGCTTACAAAGAACAGTGCATTAACAATAAGAATTATTAACGGTAAGTAAACGTACGGTTACAATACTATTACTCACAGTGTTCAGATGCTTGGTCCACCCCTGTAGCTGACCCTACACAATTCATCATAGTACAACATCATTCAATTTCCAATATTATTCAATACAACATTATCCAACAAAGTTAGCATCACTTGGTTCATCAATACCATTTGCAACTTCACATAATTAACAATAAATCCTTGAATCCTATTTCAACCTTCTAAAACCAAGTTCATATCATCTATATCCTTAATAGATTATTTCCCTAATTTTTCCTTTACATGATAGCATGAATTCCACCATTTATAACAAATTCATTCGCAATTCTCAACACAATTTTCAAACATTCCCAAATTCTAATTCAGCTTCAACACACATAATTCAATACTTCAATTTCATTACTCTACTTTCAACTTGAGCCAATTCATTGGTTATCATCATTAATCAACCTAGGGTTTCCAAGAAAATTGGGGGTTTTCCTCTTTTCTTAGTGAAATCGCCAAATCAATAATTACTATATGCCAATATGCTAAAAACATTCAACATCCTTTGAGAAGTAGAGTGGGAGCCCCAATTGTGCATAAACATTAAGCCATAAGTGTCCCTAACCCATAATCAACTCAAGATTCTAAAATGTCAACAAAATCCCAAAGTACCAACAAAATCACTTTGAATCATAAACATTCAAGGCTAAGAGAACCCCATACCTCGAAATTAGAAGCAAAGAAACTAGGTTGAACGCATCCTCTAGAAATCCCAAAATCTAATTGGTTGGAAAAGTTGATCTTCACTTCTTCTTCACCCTTGATGCACGACCCATGATGGATTGTTGGAAAAAATGGATGAAATCAAAGGTTTGAGGGTTAGGGTTTCGGACTTAGGCAAGAAGGAAGGGAGAGGGAAGAAGAAAATATAAGAAGGAAAATGTCTCGTAGCTCAAATTTTGTGGCTCAAAAGTGGCTCAAATGGCCAAAACGACGTCGTTTTGGCCATTTTTATGTTGTTCTGTACTCAAAACGACGTCGTTTTGGCCATTTGAGCCACTTTTGAGCCACAAAATTTGAGCTACGTAGCATTGTCGATATAAGAAATGATCCAAAATCCCGTTTTTAAAGCTGATGTCCCGAAAATCCCGCTCGAGCGTCCCTATTCCCGCCCGAGCGGACCTGCTCTCAGCACAGATTCCAAAACTTCAAACAGATGTCTCTCTCCCATCCGAACTCTGTTTTAGGTCGTTCTTGTGTCCAAATTGAAGCCCCGAAAATAAGCTTTCCAATGGTTCTAACCTCACATCCAAATTCAAAGTGTGGAAAAAGAAAAGGACAAAAGAGTGACGGCTGGTCGCAGACAAATCATTCTAATTCAAGCTTTTGGTCCAATCTTACTTTACCATCATATTACCACGTCAACCAATACTCCAAAATAAAATAGAAAGTTCCAAAACACTAATAAAAATGTCCAAAAACGAACCCCTGTGCCTCAGAAATACAACTCAACTTGGAGACCCGCTCGAGCGCCCAACCTTGCGCTCGAGCGCGAAGACCAACACAGACGTCCGCTCGAGCGTCAACTCCCCCGCTCGAGCGGAAAATCACAACTCCCAGAATCTCAGGTCGTCTGCACAATTTGCTGGAAACCCCAAAAGTACGCTCGAGCGCCTACTGCTCTGCTCAAGCAGAGGGAAAAAGTTCCAGATTGTTTGGTAAAGGTCACAAATTCCAGTTTCAAAGGCATAACCCAACGGATCGTTCTTCAATTCCGATAGCAAACACATTAACCGCTAATTAAATAAGGATTACTTCCTATACGCACTTTGGGGTCATTACAAGACGTAACGCCGGTGGTCGAGATAGTTGGCGCACCGACGAGAGAGTTTGCTGCGGAGGCCGAATAGGTCGACGAAGCTCAAACTCAGCGTTTGAGGCAGCCGGTCTTAACTAGCCTAACTCGCCGTCCACTTCGGGTCGGGCGAAATTTTCCTTTGGAGATATTTTTATAAATTTGGAAGACCTACCCGGCTATTTTTTTGAAGGTATGGCCAGGGAAAATCTTACGCAGATGGTGCGAAAGAGAAATGCCGAACGAATAGCAGCCCGAAAGAAAGCCGAGGTCGCCCGTTCTGAACCTGCCCCGATTGAGTCTTCGCAAACCATTATTGGAGGAGAGGCAGTTCAAGTTATTGTGGCCGAGGCGGAGAAGGAAGTCGACCAGTAGTTTACAGAAGAACGACTGATTCCATAAGGGTGGGGCAAAAAACGTACCGCCGAGGAAGAAGTCGGCTCAGAGGATAGCCCTGCTGGCAAACGGTCTCGATTAAAGGAATCGGACGTGGTTCCTTTCGTTGTTCAGCCAAAGATCAAAAACACGCCGATCTCCTCTGACGCATTCGCCATGAAGGATCCAGCCGTAGCGTTGAGCTTGGCCGCCTCAGTTTCGCTGCCGGCTGACAAGGCCACCTTTCGAGTAGAGCCGGATTTGGTAGCTATAGCGTTAGTGTAGACACCTCATTTTTGACCGTCCTCAAGACTTGGATGTCACCGCTTGAACACTTGGTGATCATCCATGTTTGTGTTCGTCTTGAGTTCCCGGAGGCCTCGGCTGCGCACCTTGCCTCAGAATCTCTCGACTCGACTGTTTTGTGTCTGGTTTTGCACCAAGAGCTTGTGGATGTGTTCCTGAGGACAGGGGGGAGCCTGTCGACCAAGTCTCCTGCCCACCGGCCACCTTGATTTTCAATTGGCCAAATGTGATGGCCGGCCGGCCAATTTGACTGCCAGTCGACCACTTTGATGGCCGGCCGACCAAATGTGGTTTTCAACAGATATTTCTTTAGACAGCTGGCAGCTGTCATTCCAGGCCATACCCCAGCCCATGCTTGGACGTGGGAGCTCTGAGGAGCTGCAAATTGATATATTTCTATATCAATCAAGCTTCTTGACCAAAAAAAAAAGAGACATAAGGAGAGAAGAGAAGAGAGATACAACTTGGAGAAAGAAGAAAAACATTTTCCTCTATATCTAAAATTCTCAACTCTCTCCCTATCTCTCTCTTCCAAACCCTTCAAACCTTAAGGTTTTTGCACCATTTACACACCAACCCATAGCTCCACACATCCACATTCCATTCCAGCCTTTTGAAGCTAATTTCCAGAGGCTAGGAGCTCCTCTTCTTGGTCCAAAGGCTGCTGGTTCATTGCTATTCAAGGGTAAGCACACTTTTCCCCTAAACTAGTCTTTTCTTGCTTCATTTATAAGCCTTGCTTGCAAGAATTTTTGGGCTCCGACCTGAACTGTAAATAGTCATATTTTGTGCTCATCTCCATGTTTGATTAAGGGTCTTTCTCTGTTTGAGGTCTCCTCCTCACCCTTTGTGTTTAAACTCTCTTTTAGGCCTATTTTTGCATGATATTTTAGGCTTATTTGTAAGCTGTTTCGGACTTGGTTGTAAACTTTGAAGTGCTTCATTTTGAGCCTCTCTTCAACTTTGTTGAAGGGCTCTTCACTGTTTGAGGCCAGCTGTTGTCCCTTGTCTCTATTCTCTTTTTTAGGGTCATTTTTGCATGATAGATTAGCCCTATTTGTGTTCATTTTTGAGATTTGTCATAAACTGAAAAAAGTCTCCTTTTGACATCATCTTCATGTTTTATTAAGGGAATTTTCTTGTTTGAGATCATATTCTTCCTCGTATGCTTGATTGTCCCTTATTTTGAGCCTTACACCTAAGCTCTTGTTGCATGCTTGGTTTGACCTTCTAGCCACTGAAAATTCAGTGGCTAGCACACTATTCTGAGCCTCCAAATCAGAGGGGGGTGACCCCCTCTCTCCTTGACTTGTTTGGTAGTCATTTTGGCCTTCCAAAGAGACCCTATCTTGCATGCTTTGAAGCCACTTTCCAGGGTCAATTTGGTAAGTTTTGGGACTACCATATTTGATTTTCAGAGTTGATTTGGCTATGCTAAGTGTCCATCTTGTATGTGCTTAAGAATCCCTCGCATAGCCCTCTAAGGGAGCTCATTATTTTTGCATGTGTTGGCTCCATTTCAGTGGTTATTTGGGCCTATTTTCATATGTTTTGTTCATTGATTTTTGCTGGTTTGGTGAGATTCCATATGCTTCACACACTTGCCATGTAAACCATGTTTGCTAGTCAAAGTTGCATGCTACTCTAGTCCATCTTGCTAGCACTTTTTGGCCATGCTTTGAACTAGAAATGTTCATATTTTGGGACTTCCTTGGTTCTGTCTTCATGCTTCATGATCAAATAATGCATGCTTTGTACAGCTATAAGTCATTCCGTGTGCCTAGTTTCGAGTTTCGGGGTTCATCTCATGCATCGGGTGTCATTTTTTTCCATGTTTTGCGCCAGTTTAGCATCATACTTCAGTACTGGAACATATGCCATTGTATGCCATAATTCAGCCTTTCAATGCCTTTGTGGAGTTGTGTTTTGTGCCTTAGACTCGGGGCCATTGCATTGTGCATGTTTGCATGAATCTTGGTTGCCTCATTTTCATCACATGGCCACTGATTTTGGCATGCTTGCGAGCTATCCATGTTAGTTTAAGTCCATCATCGCATGTTGTTGCATGCCATGTTTGCTTACATGTTTAGGTTGCGTGCCTAGTATACATTACTCATTTGCATGTTCATGTTGCATACTTAGCCTCCATGCCTAGGTTACATTTCATTGAGCATGCATCCCTTGCCTCTTGATCAACCATGATAGGGGTTAGGGCCCTTTGATGTGTTTTGTGCTTGCATTTCATTTGATATCGAAGTTACAAAACTTGGCCTCTTAGGCCATCATGCATAATTGATGGCCCGAGGGTCGAGGGCCATGCTCCCTTGAGTCCATTGCATGATAGGGAGTGTGTCCATGCTCACATTTGTTTGAAAATTTCATGCCATACACTGCTTGCCCTCTGCTGCTGCCAGCTGCAGGTTTCGGCAGGAAAAATTGGCCGACTGGCAGTTTTGGGTGCCGACCGGCAAAACATGTTTGGCCGATAGCTTATTCAGTAGGAAGAGTTGGCCGGCCGGCAGTGTTGGGTGCCGACCGGCAAAATATGTTTGGCCGATAGCTTATTCAGTGGCCGGTGATCATCCTATTAGGCCGGTAGTGTTTCTACTTGGTCGGTGGTATTCCCCAACATCCAGAGAGCAAGCCCTTGGACTTTGGCAGTCCTCAGAGGGGCAAAGCAGTGTAAACAGAGGCAACAGTGGCATGGCACGGGTTTCCGGGCAAGGCGAGTCAAGCATGCATCATCCACACATTCCGAGACAGAGCTGTGGCGGTCTCTTTAGTTTCATATTTAGACTGTTTCTGTAATTAATTTGTTGATTAATTAGAAGTTTTGTAATTAATTAATTAGTTAGTCGGCTAGTTAATTAGTTAAATCTGTATTATTTATTCGGACCCTCTGAGCGAGGGCAATTGTGTAATAAGTGTGCGTGAGTGTGTGTGTGTATGTCTTCCAACCCCACGTCTTTCTTCCCTTTTATTTACCCGCTTATGATGGTAGACTAGGGCATATTTAAATTAGCATACCTTATGCTATGCATGCGTGTATCCATATATTTTTCTTGCATGCACCAAGCTCGGCACATCATGCTAACTGCATTGTGTTTCAATTCCTAATTGAATACGTGTTAGTTGTAGCATTTCACATACCATGTTTAGAACAGCCGAGCCCATTTCTAGTTGCATTTTCGCATGTGTTGCATTAGCCATCTTAAACTAGGATCATGCATATGATTACTAACTAGTTTCTGTTTTGGCTTGGAGTACTCAGTAAGCATTTATGCTTTAGCATACCGCATGAGTGTGAGTGTTGCCATAACAGCATGATTATCATGAGGCTAGCTGCTTATGTGATATTACTGCTTGAATGCCTGTGGATGGAGTTTGAAATACCTAAATTGGAATAATGCATTAAAACTGTGAGTTTTAAGCCCACTAGATAGTGGCGAAACCATCTTTTCTAAAAGTCCACTCGAGGGTGGCAAAACCTACATTTAGCCTACTTGCGAGTAGCAAACCATCTTCAAAACGAACATGCAATGTTTTGTTCCAATTTAGGCGATTTGGTCTATACTTGTTTGCTGCGCACATAACATAGCAATTCTAGGCTAATAAATGGAATAAGAACACATAACGTTTTCAAAACTGGATATCATGGTTAGTAGAGGCCGATCTTCAGATCGGGCGAGAGGGGGTGCTCATAGCTGACCTTCCCCAATCGTACCCAAGCTCCCGAGCCGAGGCAACTTTGGTGATGACGGACACGTGGCCTTTGGCACCGAGTCAGGGTTTCCTAGATTCCCCCATAAAAAATATTTAGGTGGCGACCCTGTATCTGGCAAAGCAGTCCATGTTTGGCACTTCTTTTCAAAAAATCTATTTCTCAAAACGATTTGCCGGATTTGGACTCTTTGGTTCAGATTAACGACCGTGACACAAATTGAGTCCGAACTGTAGTGAGGCCCATGGGCGTATCTATAGTTTCTGGCGACTCTGCTGGGGACTTAGAGAGCTTGACTCGAACTTATGATATCCTGTTTTGATTTCATTTATGTGTCTCTTTGCATTGCATGTGCATTGGTGCGCCTAGGACACCGTGTTTGCCATCTGCCATTCCTGAACGGTTTGCCGGAGGCTTGACTTTGTCAAAGCATGCCATAAGGCTGACCGGTTGTGGGTTCTGACAGTATGGGAACACAAACCCCGGTTTCACCGGGGCACCCTTTTCGACCATTCGACCTAGTGCATATTGAAATCCATAGTGACCATCCCAAACTAGGACAGGTTGCTTACCCGATGTTAGGTTGTTTGAAAACCGCTGCGTGCGTAGTGAAACCCTTGCTCCTGACAAAATAGGACAGGGAAACCCTACCTCAACATAGGGGTGTTTTGGCTCTCTTTGCTTGCTATGTGCTTTTAGAGTGTGCCTCTACAGGGAATGCATGTATCAGTTTACAAGTTTGGGTATCAAGCCTACAGGCACCAGCATCAGTATTTTGGGGCAATCAGTTCTACCTGAGGGTATCAGTTTGCAGGCAGAACTTTGGGGCAGAATTCAGTAAATAGTCAAATCTGTTTTGGTGAAATCAGGCTGAGATGCTGCATGTTTTTTCTTTTGCTAGGTAGTCCTATAGCTTCAGAAGGCTTCGATATCCCCCGGGTACATTGGACTTGTGCTGATAGACTTTGTTAGGTCAGAAATTCAATTCAAGGGTAACCAGTGTTCTTTCGCTGAGGCAAGGCAAAGAAAGGCCAGTCAGGGCTCACCGGTTCATCTGATCCGTCAGTCGCCAGCCACATCACCTTTGTTCAGACTCAGTAGACCATGATGGCACAGGGTTCGGAAGAATTTGTGGCCGTGATAGCAGCATTAAATCAGGGAACTGTCATATAGGCTGAGACTAGTATTGAAATGCAGCGTCCATCTGGGACATCTGCCTCACATCCAGCTTTGGGACCCCAGCCAAACTTTGACCCACTTCTGCCAGTTGAAGATTTGCAGTGTCCGAATCCTCGAGAAAGGTTGACTCAAGCTCAGGTGCTCAGACCCCTGGTGCAGCCTAATGAGAGGCTTTATTCCCTTGATGTTAATGAGCTCAATCCAACTGCAGTGAAAATTGCGAACCTTAAAAAGCAATTCAAAAAGGCACAGGGCCTTAACTCTATTCCCGACATTGAGAATGGGCACATCGAGGCTGCCGTACGGCTCCCAGACAGATTCAAAATGCCACACCTTGACCGTTTTAACGGGTCTGGAGATCCAATGGTACATATCCGACTTTTCTTAGATGTCCTGAAGCCGATGGGTCTGACTAAGCCACAGAAACTCTCTCTGTATGGAAGAACCCTGTCGGGTGTAGCAGCCACTTGGTACGCTAAGTGGGAAGATAAAATGAAACAAAACTGGGAAGAACTGGCTGAGGCCTTTGTCGATCAGTATTCATACAACACCCAAGTTGAAATGACCATGCAAGAGCTTGAAATAACCCGCCAAAACCCAACAGAGCCTTTTGTGGAATTTGTTGCAAGGTGGAGGGCAAAGGCAGCACAGATGACAGATCGCCCTTCTGAGAGGGATCAAGTGCAGATGATGGTGCGCAACCTTGAGCATGATATGTTGCAAAAGTTGATAGTCGCTCCGCTATTCACTTTCAAAAGTTTGCATGAACTGGGGGTTCAGATCGAGAATGCGTTCAACAGTGGGATCATTCCCAGAACAAGTGAACCGACAAGGAGAGTGATTTCAGGGAGTACCAATGCTGGTAGTAGCACTATTCCCGAACCCACCGAAATCAATACAGTTGCCACAGCCAACCCTTTTGCCAATCCAAGCCTACAAACAGCCGGCCCAGCCCGGGCTCAGGGCAGAACTTTCACCCCCCTCTATATGAGCCTGACTAGCGCACTAAAAGTCCTGATGGAAAGAGGGCATCTCAAACCCCTCGATCCTCAACCTCTTCCTGACCCACTCCCAGCCAGACATAACCCCTTCAAGTACTGTGTGTACCATCAGCAGCGCGGTCATGGCACCGACCGTTGCTACCGCCTTCGTCATGAGGTCCAAAATCTCATCCACAACCGGACGATAGCTCCACCTTCAGACCCCAACGACCAAGTACCTCATCCACATCTCAATCTAATCCATACACTGGCCGTCCTTTATGACTCCAGCGTATACATCACCCTAGTCCATCTACCCAAGCCTAATGTGTTTATCCCAGAGAGCCAGAACTTATGCATGATGGGTGCATCTGAACCCCAATCATCTCAAACCCACGAACCCACTACTTCTGAGCTGATGAGGATGATCGAAGATCTTCAGAGAACTGTGGCGGATTTGGCCTTTGGAGTTTTGGCTCTGTCGTCAACCGCATCACATACCAGGGAGTTCATATCAAAGAGCTCCCTAACCTTGGAACGGGCTGCATTGGGAGAAGGCCAATCTCTTAGCAAAGTGGAGGCAAGTGGTAAGAACAAGGTAGGGACAGGCATTGGTCCCTATGAACACCTTCAGTGGGATATTGAGGCTTTGAAAGCCGAAGGGTTGAACAAACAGCAAGTACTCGCAGTTGTTACAAAAACTGTAGATGACACTTTCGCCACTCAGAATGAGAGCAGTTCAAATCAAGGAGCAAGTCGGGAGAAGGGTCGTTGCACCAAGAATGTCCCTTTCAGCTCTAATACCGTGCTTGGAAGAGATCAACAAACCCAGGCAGCGCCTACCAATCCCTTTGCTGGTGCATCCAGCAAAACTCCACAAACCTCAAAACACCCGCCTCAAGGCCAGAGGGTGTTCGCACCACTGTACATGTCTTTATCAGCGGCCTTGAGGGTCCTGATTAGAGAGGGGGATCTGAAACCCCTGGAGCCGCGACCACTGCCAGATAGACTTCCTCCCTCCCATGATCCGGCCAAGTACTGTGCCTTTCATCAACAAGTCGGCCATGTCACTGAAAGTTGTTTCCGTCTTCGCCACGAAATACAAGATCTGATTGACAATAAGGTCATCGTCGCACCAACTCAACAAAGTCTATCGTCATTGGATCAGTGAACCTGGGGGATAATGTGGTGCGATCGGGGGATGAACCACCTGCAGGCGGCGCTCAGTTTACTTCAGATGTGGCGTATGGCACGCACAGTTTTGAGCAATGTGCGAACACTAGTTTTTGTACTTTCTGACTTAGGTATTGGGTCAGTTTTGTTGTTTTGTATATGGTCAGTCCTTTTGTACAGAGTCGGTCAGGTCTGTCTTGTTGTATCGAGTCAGTCCTGTCGCGTTGGAGTTGGGTGATTCTGGGGGTGTTACCTCGGACATCATTTCCTTGTTTTGTGTTTGTCTTTTTGCTTTCTTTTGAGTCTGTTTCTGCCGTGGAGCCAGTTGTGCTAACAGATTTGAATAAAACAGCAGTGGTTTTTCATGATTTTGTGCTTGCTTCTGCCTTGTGCCAGTTGTGCCAGAAAGTCGAATGGAACGACAGTGCATTTCACCTGCTTCTCTGTGCTTTTAAGTCATTGCGTTGACCTAAGTTTTTCAAAGCTGTTTTTGAGCATTGTGATGAAAACAAAGAGGAAGGAATTCCTCGGGTTTTCGCAAAAATTTGATCATTTGAGAGAAAGAGAGGCATGTTAAGCCTTTAATGATCGAGATCATGCTTGTTAATGTGAGTACTGAAAAGGATCCTGGCTTGACCCATATTAGTCTCACACTGTCTTCAGCGCGAGCGACTAGTCGCTTTCTTAAAAGATTTCAAAGAAAAAGTGTTTTGCGTTGTCCTGCGAAGACCTGTGTGGAATCACTCTTGACATTGTGCAACCTAGGATCGCTCTCAGCCTCAAGACTCGACCCCATTGATTGTCAAACCTTGGACTTAAATTCAGAATGTTCAATGGTCAACTACAACATAAGGCCTGTGTGGCCAGATTCAAAGCAGCCCTCGAACAAGAGGCAAGAAAGTCAGATCAAGAAGATCAGATGTCATCAAAAGAAGCTTGCGAAGCTAGATTAGAAGCACCCCTGGAACTAGGGGCAAAGAATTTCAAATGTGCTTGAACAGCCGAAGATGGATCATTCCACAAATCAAAGAAGGTCGGCAAGAACGCCAAATCCCAGAGGGAGGAAAGAAGAAGGTATCGCTGAAGGACAACCGAGTTCCGATCCATAACGCGCAAATTCAGCCCCCATTGGATGGACTTCTACATCATCAGCGAACAGCCATTCTCTTGGATTTAGATGGATTCGAGATCTCAAAACTATTTGACATGGACAAAGCTACATTTTTACCCTTGAGAGGCTCGCTGGGTCAAAAACCCGGAAGGGCGACCCAGGCAAAAGTTAGAGCGGAAAAAAAAAATGCAAAGAACAAAAAAGAAATGAAGAAAAGATTAAAAAAAAAAAAGAAAAAAAAGAAAAGAAAAGATGAAAAAAAATGAAAAGAATTGAAAAGAAAAGAAAAACAGAGCTCGCAAGGTTGAAAACCCGGAAGGGCGGCTTTGGCAAAAGTTAGAGCGCAAAAGGAGAGGTTAAATACCCGAGTGTACCTTAACCCCGGAACTACGTAAGGCTTGATTCCCATGTTTGGGATACGTAGGCAACTTCATCCTGAAGTCCAGCCCCCAACGCTTTCATAGCGCCTCAGTCCAAGTAATGGTTTTGATTATTCTTGCCCTTCCCGAATCCGATAGTTCGGTTGTGACAACTGGATACGTAGGCAACTTCATCCCGAAGTCCAGCCACCAACACCTTCAAAGTGACTGTGTCCATATATTGGTTTTGACCATCTTCGTCTTCTCTGTATCCGAGAAAGTTCGGTCGTGATCATCACTAGTGAGGACTGTTTACAATATGCTGCGGCATCATCCAGACAAGGGGCAACTTTTCGTTGCCATGAGTCGCCGTTCAAACCAGGGGCAACTTTCCGTTGCCGTGCAGCGTCCTTCAAACAAGGGGCAATTTTCCATTGCCTCCGATCCGAGGTTGTGCATCTCGAGGGTAAGTTCCGTGCTTGTTTAGCACCGGCCGTTTGCGAAAATAGTTTTTGAAAATTTTTGCTGAGGTTGATTATTTTCTCGAAAACTATTTCATTTCTCCCAAACTTAGACCGTTTTGGACCCAAAAAAGGAAAATTTTCAGTGTTCATGGCCTGACTTGCATGGTTTTCAAATCAAAAATCGAACAAGTGTGTTAATCTAACTCTCACGTTGGTCAAAATTGTTTTAGTAGAAAGCCAAAACAAAAAATAGTCAAAATAATGAAACTAGGGGCACAGTTGAGTCAGGTGTTCTGTCTTTTCCCCGTTGTCAACATACTTGCCAGAAAAAGGCACCACTAAAGCTGACCGCAAAAGGGCAGAAAGCTCTCACATCCTCCAAGCAACGAGGTATCAAGCCAAATGCGAAGTACGATTTGAAATGGGGCAAGATATTTCACTCCCTCATCTGGACAGATCTAATCACGTCCAAACTCCCCAGTAGAGCATCGTCAACCAATGTCAATTACAGATCTACTGCACATCCAGCCGCATCGCAACCCCTTTGTGGAAAAGTTCACTGTTGTGTGCAGAAGAAAAAGAATCTAGCGGAATGCTAGGGGCAAGAGCCCATAACTTTCTATTTATCCATGAACCACCCAGGGGAGGGATTTAAAATGAGAGATTGAAGAATAGAGAGATGTGCGCTGAGAGAAAAAGTGAGAAAAGGGATTTTTCAGAAAAACAGAGCCTGAGGGCCGAGTGATGTGAGAATCACAAATGAGAAAAGGTGGGAAACACTACCCGGAGAAACTGGCTCCTTGCGAACTGAGAGGTCTCTTGTCTTTGTAACACGTCTGTGTGTCGTGTCTTTGGTTTTGTTTACCTCAACTTTTGTTTTGAGTCCTTTTCGAGTGTTACTCGATGTGTTTAGGTCGTGTACCTTTTGTTGAGTCATAGTATGTTGTGTTCAGTTGTAGGCTCAATACCCGGTTGAGAACCCTTTTCGCATTTTCAAAAAAAAATCGTTTTGTGCTCAGAGTGCTATGCCATTCTGCACATTTATGCAAAACAAGATTTGTTCTTTCATAAAATCGCAGGGTTCAACCCAGGTCATGTGAGAACAGTAGAACCAGGACCTATCTGAAGCTATATGGGTTCCAGACTGCAAAGCAAAAGAAAAGAAAAAATTTGGAGCATCTTAGTGTGTTTCAGCTTCGGCAAATTCCGAGACGGCATTCCAGGTGCACCTTCTTAGACCTCGCCATTTCTCTGGAGTATGAGTGTATCTTGACCCCAAGTGTAAGCCTGCTTCAAGTCAGAATGGCAGTCCAAGCAGCACCCGAGGGTTTCACATGCAGATGTTATCTCTCGCCATTATAAACAAGGTGTCCCCTTTTGAGCTGAGCGTATTGCCAAGTCCTCCGAAAGGTAAATCGGAGGCACCAGAGTACATGTTTGATGCCCTTCCATTGCATCGAATGTGCACTTTCATATACACTTCTGTTACATGCGTGCCGCGCATCGTTATGATTCATGCATAGAATATGCTTGCTTTCGATTCTGTATAGAATATGCTTTCAATATTGCATAGAATACGCTCCTGTTTTTTGCATAGAAAATGCTCGTATCTTTTGCATAGAAAATGCTCGTATCTTTTGCATAGAAAATGCACTCTTCCATACTTACATAGAAAATGCACCTCATTTGCATAGAACATGCATTCACTCGCACTGTCTTGTGCACTTATACTTTGTATCTCACTAGCACTGTCTTGTGCATCTTGTGGTTGTATCTCACTCGCACTATTTTGTGCATTGCAAATCAATCGCGTTGTTTAGCGTATCGCACTGTCTTGTGCATTTCAAAATCAATCGCGTTGTTTAGCGTATCGCACTTTCTAGTGCATTTCAAATCAATCGCGCTATTTAGCGTATCGCACTTTCTTGTACATTTCAAATCACTCGTGCTGTTTAGCGTATCGCACTGTCTTGTGCATTTCAAATCACTCGCGCTTTCTTGCGCATCGCACTGTTTTGTGCAATTTACACTCGCGTTGTTTAGCGTATCGCACTATTTTGTGCAATTTACACTCGCGCTGTTTAGCGTATCGCACTGTTTCGTGCAATTTACTTTCACACTTTCTTGCGCATCGTACTGTTTTGTGCATCACATTGTTTCATTCGCGCTATTTTGTGCATCGCACTATTTTGTGCAGTTTACACTCGCACTCTCTTACGCATCGCACTATCTTGTGCATTTCATTACATACTCTCTCTCATCTTGCATAGAAAATGCTTGTAGCATTTGTCAGTACATTGCGTCGCACTGTTTTGTGCACCTTTCTTGCATTTTGCATGCATTCTATCGCGCTATCTTGCGCACCTCACCTGTACTTATTAGTACATTGCATTGTTTTGAATATAAACCGGCTTCGCGTAGCGTATAAGTCTAATCACCAAAGTCTTCTTTCATATCATTTGCATCCTGCCCCTGAACTACGCTGGTTTGATTCCTTGCAAAGGGATACGTAGGCAGCCTGCGGGCACAACCATTTATTTATCGGTATTTTGTTTGTTTGTCCAAGTCTTCGGCCTTGTCAAAAATGGGTCGTCTATGGGCTTTGACATTCATTCCTGTCATTGTTATGACTTTCGAGTTCTATCAAAGAGGGGCAACTGTAGACACCCCATTTTTGACCGTCCTCAAGACTTGGACGTCACCGCTTGAACACTCGGTGATCATCCATGTTTGTGTTCGTCTTGAGTTCCCGAAGGCCTCGGCTGCGCGCCTTGCCTCAGAATCTCTCGACTCGACTGCTTTGTGTCTGGTTTTGCACCAAGAGCTTGTGGACGTGTTCCTGAGGACAGGAGGGAGCTTGTCGACCAAGTCTCCTGCCCACCGGCCACCTTGATTTTCAATCGGCCAAATGTGATGGCCGGCCGGCCAATTTGACTGCCGATCGACCACTTTGATGGCTAGCCGGTCAAATGTGGTTTTCAACAGATATTTCTTTAGACAGCTGGCAGCTGTCATTCCAGGCCATACCCCAGCCCATGCCTGGACGTGGGAGCTCTGAGGAGCTGCAGATTGATATATTTATATATCAATCAAGCTTCTTGACCAAAAAAAAAAAAGGAGACATAAGGAGAGAACAGAAGAGAGATACAACTTGGAGAAAGAAGAAAAACATTTTCCTCTCTCTCTAAAGTTCTCAACTCTCTCCCTATCTCTCTCTTCCAAACCCTTCAAACCTTAAGGTTTTTGCACCATTTACACACCAACCCATAGCTCCACACATCCACATTCCATTCCAGCCTTTTGAAGCTAATTTCCAGAGGCTAGGAGCTCCTCTTCTTGGTCCAAAGGCTGCTGGTTCATTGCTATTCAAGGGTAAGCACACTTTTCCCCTAAACTAGTCTTTTCTTGCTTCATTTATAAGCCTTGCTTGCAAGAATTTTTGGGCTCCGACCTGAACTGTAAATAGTCATATTTTGTGCTCATCTCCATGTTTGATTAAGGGTCTTTCTCTGTTTGAGGTCTCCTCCTCACCCTTTGTGTTTAAACTCTCTTTTAGGCCTATTTTTGCATGATATTTTAGGCTTATTTGTGAGCTGTTTCGGACTTGGTTGTAAACTTTGAAGTGCTTCATTTTGAGCCCCTCTTCAACTTTGTTGAAGGGCTCTTCACTGTTTGAGGCCAACTGTTGTCCCTTGTCTCTATTCTCTCTTTTAGGGCCATTTTTGCATGATAGATTAGCCCTATTTGTGTTCATTTTTGAGATTTGTCATAAACTGAAAAAAGTCTCCTTTTGAAATCATCTTCATGTTTTACTAAGGGCATTTTCTTGTTTGAGGTCATATTCTTCCTCGTATGCTTGATTGTCCCTTATTTTGAGCCTTACACCTAAGCTCTTGTTGCATGCTTGGTTTGACCTTCTAGCCATTGAAAATTCAGTGGCTAGCACACTATTCTGAGCCTCCAAATCAGAGGGGGGTGACCCCCACTCTCCTTGACTTGTTTGGTGGTCATTTTGGCCTTCCAAAGAGACCCTATCTTGCATGCTTTGAAGCTACTTTCCAGGGTCAATTTGGTAAGTTTTGGAACTACCATATTTGATTTTCAGAGTTGATTTGGCTATGCTAAGTGTCCATCTTGTATGTGCTTAAGAATCCCTCGCATAGCCCTCTAAGGGAGCTCATTATTTTTGCATGTGTTGGCTCCATTTCAGTGGTTATTTGGGCCTATTTTCACATGTTTTGTTCACTGATTTTTGCTGGTTTGGTGAGATTCCATATGCTTCACACACTTGCCATGTAAACCATGTTTGCTAGTCAAAGTTGCATGCTACTCTAGTCCATCTTGCTAGCACTTTTTGGCCATGCTTTGAACTAGAAATGTTCATATTTTGGGACTTCCTTGGTTCTGTCTTCATGCTTCATGATCAAATAATGCATGCTTTGTACAGCTATAAGTCATTCCGTGTGCCTAGTTTCGAGTTTCGGAGTTCATCTCATGCATCGGGTGCCATTTTTTTCCATGTTTCGGGGCAGTTTAGCATCATACTTCAGTGCTGGAACATATGCCATTGTATGCCATAATTCAGCCTTTCAATGCCTTTGTGGAGTTGTGTTTTGTGCCTTAGACTCGGGGCCATTGCATTGTGCATGTTTGCATGCATCTTGGTTGCCTCATTTTCATCACATGGCCACTGATTTTGGCATGCTTGCGAGCTATCCATGTTAGTTTAAGTCCATCATCGTATGTTGTTGCATGCTATGTTTGCTTACATGTTTAGGTTGCGTGCCTAGTATACATTGCTCATTTGCATGTTCATGTTGCATACTTAGCCTCCATGCCTAGGTTGCATTTCATTGAGCATGCATCCCTTGCCTCTTGATAAACCATGATAGGGGTTGGGGCCCTTTGATGTGTTTTGTGCTTGCATTTCATTTGATATCGAAGTTGCGCACTTGGCTTTTGGGCCATCATGCATTGAAATGCGTGATTGATGGCCCGAGGGTCGAGGGCCATGCTCCCTTGAGTCCATTTCATGATAGGGAGTGTGTCCATGCTCACATTTGTTTGAAAATTCCATGCCATACACTGCTTGCCCTCTGCTGCTGCCAGCTGCAGGTTTCGGCAGGAAGAATTGGCCGGCCGGCAGTGTTGGGTGCCGACCGGCAAAATATGTTTGGCCGATAGCTTATTCAGTGGCCGGTGATCATCCTATTAGGCAGGTGGTGTTTCTACTTGCTTGGTGGTATTCCCCAACATCCAGAGAGCAAGCCCTTGGACTTTGGCAGTCCTCAAAGGGGCAAAGCAGTGTAAACAGAGGCAACAGTGGCATGGCACGGGTTTCCGAGCAAGGCGAGTCAAACATGCATCATCCACGCATTCCGAGACAGAGCTGTGGCGGTCTCTTTAGTTTCATATTTAGACTGTTTCTGTAATTAATTTGTTGATTAATTAGAAGTTTTGTAATTAATTAATTAGTTAGTCGGCTAGTTAATTAGTTAAATCTGTATTATTTATTCAGACCCTCTGAGCGAGGGCAATTGTGTAATAAGTGTGCGTGAGTGTGTGTATGTCTTCCGACCCCACGTCTTTCTTCCCTTTTATTTGCCCGCTTATGATGGTAGACTAGGGCATATTTAAATTAGCATACCTTATGCTATGCATGCGTGCATTCATACATTTGTCTTGCATGCACCAGGCTCGGCACATCATGCTAACTGCATTGTGTTTCAATTCCAAATTGAATACGTGTTAGTTGTAGCATTTCACATACCATGTTTAGAACAGCCGAGCCCATTTCTAGTTGCGTTTCGCATGTGTTGCATTAGCCATCTTAAACTAGGATCATGCATATGATTACTAACTAGTTTCTGTTTTGGCTTGGAGTACTCGGTAAGCATTTATGCTTTAGCATACCGCATGAGTGTGAGTGTTGCCATAACAGCATGATTACCATGAGACTAGCTGCTTATGTGATATAACTGCTTGAATGCCTGTGGATGGAGGTTGAAATACCTAAATTGGAATAATGCATTAAAATTGTGAGTTTTAAGCCCACTAGATAGTGGCGAAACCATCTTTTCTAAAAGCCCACTCGAGGGTGGCAAAACCTACATTTTAGCCTACTTGCGAGTAGCAAACCATCTTCAAAACGAACATGCAATGCTTTGTTCCAATTTTGGCGGTTTGGTCTATACTTGTTTGTTGCGCGCATAACATAGCAATTCTAGGCTAATAAATGGAATAAGAACACATAACGTTTTCAAAACTGGATATCATGGTTAGTAGAGGCCGATCTTCGGATCGGGCGAGAGGGGGTGCTCATAGCTGACCTTCCCCAATCGTACCCAAGCTCCCGAGCCGAGGCAACTTTGGTGATGACGGACACGTGGCCTTTGGCACCGAGTCAGGGTTTCCTAGATTCCCCCATAAAAAATATTTAGGTGGCGACTCTGTATCTGGCAAAGCAGTCCATGTTTGGCACTTCTTTTCAAAAAATCTGTTTCTCAAAACGATTTTTCGAATTTGGACTCTTTGGTTCAGATTAAGGACCGTGACACAAATTGAGTACGAACTGTAGTGAGGCCCACGGGCGCGTCTACAATTAGCTTCCTAGTCGGCCCTTCTGGTATGTGTCTTTTTCTTGTTTGGTTTGGTTTTCGTACGATATTTCTTGGTATGTGCTGATCCCAACTCCTTGTTTTTCAAATGGTTGGAAGGATAGCCGAACTAGGCCGCCGGCATCACGATGCCATTAAAAGAATTGGCAGCTTGAAGTCTGAAGCTGAAGATGAGAGGAGTAGGGCCGAGTTCAAGGCGATGAGGGCCGCAATGGAAAGTGCTCGAGCCGAAGCTGAGAATGAGAGGGCTCGGACTGCTGACCAACTCAGATCCGAAGCCGAGGGTAGAGCGAACGCGAGCGAGGAATCGCTCAAGTTAGTCAAGGAGGCGCTTGCCAAGGTGGAGGCTAAGTTAGAAGAATTGAAGAAGGCCAAGGAAAGAGCGCCGCCTTTAAAGATTACGTAGAAGAAGTCCCCAAATTCGAGAATCGGGGATTCAAACATGGGTGGCTCAAGGCTCTTGCTGCCAGTGGAGTTACATTGGCCTTGCCAATTCTATACGAGCAAGTGGACGTTAAGCCACTTAAGTCTGATCCCGTGGATTGATTTGGGAGACACTCTAGTTTTATTAATTATTTTCAATTTCAATGTATGTTTTTGTTTAGTGGATTTCTGTTAGTACAAGGTAATTTTCATATATAAATTAGTTACTTCTGCGATCAATTTATTAATGAAAATTTCCTTTCCATTTCACTGTTACTTGTACGCAGTATTGATATTAATGAAGAGCTTTGCCTTTCATTACTGTGGCGTCGAATAGGATTAGTTCATGGGCATTCTATTAGTAAATCGACTCATGGGGCGGCTGGGGCACTCAAGCTGAATAGATTGATGAATCTGCCCTTGCCCCAGCTGGTTCATGAACATTAAACGCCGAATGACACGAGCTTATGAATATTGAGTCGCTTCATGAGGCGGCTGGGACACTCAAGCTGAATATATTAATGAATCTACCCTTGCCCCCATGAGACGGCGAACTTAAAAACCGATTTAAATTTATGGATCTGACCTACTTAAAATGAATTCATGAGGTGCGAATATTGTACTGATGAATCGATTCGTGGAACGGCTAGGGCACCCAAGTCGAATAGATTAATGAATCTGCCCTTGCCCCAGCTGGTTCATGAACATCAAACGCCGAATAACACGAGCTTATGAATATTGAGATGCTTCATGAGGCGGTTGGGGCACTCAGGCCAAATAGATTGATGAATCTGCCCTTGCCCCCGTGAAACGGCGAACTTAAAAATCGATTTAAATTTATGGATCTGATCTACGTAAAAGGAATTCATGAGGTGCCGAATATTGTACTGATGAATCGATTCGTGAAACGGCTGGGGCACTCAAGCTGAATAGATTAATGAATCTGCCCTTACCCCAGCTGGTTCATGAACATCAAATGTCGAATAACACGAGCTTATGAATATTGAGATGCTTCATGAGGCGGCTGGGGCACTCAGGCCGAATAGATTGATGAATCTGCCCTTGCCCCCGTAAGACGTCAAACTTAAAAATTGATTTAAATTTATGGATCTGATCTACTTAAAATGAATTCATGAGGTGCCAAATATTGTACTGATGAATCGATTCGTGGAATGGCTGGGGCACTCAAGCCGAATAGATTAATGAATCTGCCCTTGCTCCAGCTAGTTCATGAACATCAAATGCCGAATAACACGAGCTTATGAATATTGAGATGAATCTGCCCTTGCAGACGTTAAGACTGGCGAATAACAATGTTTGATAGGGGCACATGACTCGATCGGTGCCGGGCTGTTGAGGTTTTCAATATTAATGAGATCGCCTTAGAGGTGCTGCTCTCGTGGGGAATAAATGAATGGACGTCCTATTTATGTGCTCAGTGAACAACTTAGTCCAACTCTTTAAGGAAAATTAAACAAGTGCGAATGTTGAATAGACTCTTTTTTAACAGCAAAGGGGAAGCGAGGACACTAGCTGAGCTGGGAGGAGATATGGATCGAAGCGGCGAACCTTCGCGCGTGGGAGGTAGGATTTCGAGGGATCGGGAGAGACGCCAATCTCCTCGTCGTCAGGTCGCCTAGAAGGGACAATGAGCCACATGGAAAATCACCGCAACCCCGTTCTGGAAGGGAGCCCGACGCGAAACCACGCCCATTGAGTTTTGCAGTCTTCGTGGGGAATAGACCCATGACAGAGGCGGACTCGATTATTTGAGATCGAAATGTGGCAGTCGAGTTTACTCGACAGATTTTTCCACCCGAGGTCCAGCAGTCAATGGTAGGTCGGCAGGATTTCTAAGTGTTTCGTGAAGGCATTCACGGTGCGATGAAGGGGCTCTACACCACCTACGAAATCAGCATGCGTCTCCTTGCTGCCCGCTGAGAAATAGAGAAGAAGGATGAACGCATTCGAAGCTTGGAGGCTGGCGCGAAAGTGGCCGAGCGTAAGGTAAGGAAGGTCAAGGCTATTCAGACACAACCCGCCGAACAGGCTGACCAAATCGTGGATGAAAGGGTTACCCAGCGGCTCATCAGTACTGCGCTTGCCGACCGCAATACGGCGAGCATGTTCGTAATTGAGTCCGCGAAGGGGAGGGCCTATGAAAAAGGCTTTCATGAAGGCCGGAAAGTAGGGATACAGAAAACCAAGGAAAAGCTTGCCGAGGAAGTTTGCTGATGTGAAAATCATGGATTTAAGCACGGTTGGATCAGGGCGCTTCAGGCCGAGGAAGCTCTCCGAGCAGCGGGCGTCGATTTGGCATTGCCACTCTACCAACGTAACCATTTTCCGTTTTCCGCCTTTGAAGTCGAGCAGAGTGAGGATGAGGACAACGCCGTATAAAAACACATTGTAACGTTCGAACGCAGAGCGCGTTCAAAACTATGTAATTATTGCCTGATTGAATAATAATATGTTTTATTGTAATTTTCATTCAGCACTCCCGTGTTTGTATTTTTGTGTTTCATTGCATAAATTTTTGAATAAATGTATAAACATTGAATATTTATTCAGCAAACACGTATTTCGTGTTTCATTGTATAAGCATTTCATTTGCTGGCTTGTCATGAGTTCTTCATCAAACATGGTTCCGAATTCGGGGCATTTTATCTGTTCAAAGTCATAATCCGCCGACGAGGCATCGTATAGAAAGACCTTATCGGCCAATCGTGATATCCACGAAAGGCGTTCTAAATCTGGAAGCTTAATCGACTAATCGTGATATCCACGAAGGCGCTCCGAATTCAGAGGCTTTGTCGGCCCAAAGATGTCGTGCGCCATAGGGGCTCCAAATCCGGAGACTTGCATCGGCCAATCATGATATCCACGAAGGGCGCTCCGAATCCGAATCCGGAGGTTTAATCGGTCAATCGTGATAACCACGAAGGGCGCTCCGAATCCGGAGGCTTTGTCGGCCCAAAGACGTCATGTGCCAAAGGGGCTCCGAATTCGGAGACTTGCATCGGCCAATCGTGATATCCACAAAGGTTGCTCTGAATTTGAAGGCTTAATCAGCCCAAAAACGTCGTGCGCCAAAGGAGCTCCGAATCTGGAGACTTGCATCGGCCAATCGTGATATCCACGAAGGGCGCTCCGAATCCGGAGGTTTAATCGGCCAATCATGATATCCACGAAGGGCACTCCGAATCCGGAGGCTTTGTCGGCCCAAAGACGTCGTGCGCCAATGGGGCTCCGAATCCAGAGGTTTACATCAGCCAATCGTGATATCCACGACGGGCGCTCCGAATCTGGATGCTTAATCGGCCAATCGTGATATTCACGAAGGGCGCTCCGAATCCAGAGGCTTTGTTAGCGCAAAGACGTCGTGCGCCAATGGGGCTCCGAATCCAGAGGCTTTATCGGCCCAAAAAGCTCGTGAACTGAATCGCGTGATTAAAAAATAAGAAACTTCGCATTGCAGAAGTGAAATTTGTACAAATGTCAAGTCCCACAAGTCGGGTCAATGATAAAATTTACGTAAATGCGTTGAATTCTAGGACCGTGGGAGATTCCTTCCTGACATATATTTCAGTCGATACGCCCCCGCTCCCACAATAGAATCAATCTGGTAGGGGCCGTCCCAGTTTGGACCCAGTTTTCCATCGGCCGGTTTCCTGTCAGCTGGAAGCATCTTCTTCAGGACCAACTCTCCTGGTATGTAGCAGCGCAGTTGAACGCGTTGATTATATGACTTTGCCAATTGCTGTTGGTACCGTGCCATGGACGCAAGGGCTCGGTCTCTTCGTTCTTTGATTAGAATCAAATCCAAAGCCAGCATCATGTCGTTTCGGCACGTATCAAAAACTTGCGACTTAAGGATCGGGTGGCCAATCTCCAGGGGTAAGATCGCCTGGGTTCCAAAACATAGGGCAAATGGCGTTTCTCCGGTTGTTCTTCTCGGCATAGTTCGATGGGCCCACAATACACTTTGCAATTCTTCGACCCATTTGCCTTTGGCTTTCTCCAGCCTCTTCTTGATGCCGTCCAAGATGGATTTGTTAGAGGCTTCGGCTTGACCATTGCTTTGGGGGTAAGCCGGCGTAGAAAAGTAAGGTCGAATACCATACTTGCTGCACAGCTCTCGGTACACACCACAATCAAACTGGGTGCCGTTGTTTGAGATAAGAGCTCTTGGAATGTCGAATCGTGTTATAATGTTCTCCACATAAAGTGCTTGACATCAACATCCCTCCCGAATGTGTGTTAATGCCTCCGTTTCGGCCCATTTCGTGAAGTAATCTGTTGCAACGATTAGATATCGCTTGTTCCCTGGGGCCCTCGGCAATGGTCCTATGATATCAAGCCCCCACCAGGCGAACGGCCAGGGACTAGTGATAGAGTTCAACTCTTCAGCAGGCAAATGGTTTAACGGGGAGAACTTCTGGCACTGTTCACACTTTTTTGCGTAACATTCGGCGTCCGCTCTCAATGTCGACCAATAATACCCCTGCGTTATAGCTCGATGGGACAAAAAGCGTCTACCAGAATGGGCACCACAACTGCCTTCGTGTATCTCAGTCAGAAGCTCCTCGACTTTGTCCGGGTGCACACATTCCAAATATGGGCCAGAGAGGGATTTTTTATAAAGCCTTCCTTGCGGATCCAAGTAATATCGCATGGCTTTGTTTCGCAGCTTGTGCACTTCTTTCTTGTCCTCTGGGAGTTATTCAGAAGATAGGAATGCAACAATGGGATCCATCCAACTTGGTACAGATTCTATAACATTGACCTGGACTTTTTCCGAAGGGCCAATGCTTGGCTCTGGGATGAAACCTATTTCGATGGTCTGTTTAATCTCTGAGTTGATTGCGGAGGCTAGGCAAGCCAAGGCATCTGCATGGGTGTTCTGATCACGTGTTATCTAGTTCAACTCATGATGATCAAATTTTGACAACAACAAGTTGGCCGTTTTCATGTAGGCCGCCATACGGTCGTTTCTTGCCGCGTACTCCCCCTTTAGCTAATTGATCACCAGTTTTGAGTCGTAAAACACAAACGAACATCGAGCACCCAGGATATACGCATTTCACAAACCGGCTAGAAGGGCTTCATATTCGACTTCGTTATTTGATGCTTCGAAGCCGAGCTTGACAGCCTGCTCAATTATTGCGTCGTCAGGGGCCATGATTACAACTCCAGCCCCACTGCCCCGCTGGTTGGACGATTCATCACAATAAAACTGCCAAATGTCCCCAACATAAATCCTCTAGTTCGGCTTCGGTCGAATTTCATCAGACTTGAAGTCGGCAAGGCCCCCAGTGAATTCGGCGACAAAATCGACAAGCACCTGTCCCTTGATTGAGGTTCTGGGTAGAAACTGAATATCGTACTGGCCGAGTTCCAGAGCCCACTTTGAAACACATCCAGATGCTTCCGCACTGCGTAGAACTGATCAGAGGGGATAATCTGTTAGCACCCCAATGTTATGTCCCTGGAAGTAATGCATCAGCTTTCTTGCCGCCATGACTAGGGCTAAGATGAGCTTTTCCAGCGGAATGTAGTGTGTTTCGGCATCAACCATTGCCTTGCTCACATAATACACTGGTGCTGCTCCCCTAGCTCTTCCTTTATCAGTACGGCGCTGACGGCTCGATCAGAAATTGCCAGATACAAAATGAGCGGGTCGCCAGCAGAAAGTGTTGTCAGGAGTGGTACTGAATGGAGGTAGGTCTTCAGGCCGTTAAAAGCGGCTTTGCATTTGATGGACCATTCAAAAGCCTTGCCCTGCCACAGTGTATGAAAAAATTACCGACAGCGATCTGTGGATCGGCTGATGAACCTACTGAGTGCGGCGGCCATCACCATCAACTTTTGAACCTTTTTTACTGAACGAGGGGAGCCGAGCTCTAGGATTGCTATGATTTTCCTTGGGTTGGCTTCGATTTCTCTGTGGTTGACAATGTAACCCAAGAATTTGCCAGAGCCGATACCAAATGCACATTTGGAAGCGTTCAACTTCATTCCATATTTGCGTAGGATGCCGAATGCCTCTTCCAGATCGGCTATATGATTCTGCTCTTCCTTGGACTTGACCACCATATCGTCAATGTACATTTCCATAGTGTTGCCGAGTTGCTCCTTGAACATGGTGGTGACCAGTCTCTGGTAGGTTGTCCCTGCATTCTTCAGCCCAAAAGGCATAACCTTGTAGCAATAGGTACCTCTTGGGGTGAGGAATGCAGTTTTCTCTTGGTCCTCCAGATGCATGGCGATTTGATGATAACCTCTGTAGGCATCATGGAAGCTCATACACTGATGACGTGCCGTAGCATCTACAAGTTGGTCTATCTTGGGAAGAGGAAAACAGTCTTTAGGGCAGGCTTTGTTTAGATCCGTAAAATCGACGCAGACTTGCCAAGTCCTATTTTTCTTCTTCACAACCACAGTATTAGAGAGCCATGTGAGGTAAGTCACTTCCCTGATTGCTCCGACATCAAGCAACCGGTCTACCTCTTCAACGACGGCGGTAGTGTGTTTTGCGACTGATCGTCGACTTTTCTAAATGATCGGCTTGTACTTAGGGTCAACATTCCAATGATGCTCCGAAACATATGGGTCTGTGCCCGGCATTTTATATGGAGTCCACGCGAATTAATTTTTTTTAATTAATTTTTTCATATGGAGTCAACATTCCAACAAATTAATTTTTTTGTTGACGATTTTTTTAAACTGTCACTAAAACTTCTAATTAATGACATTTTTGTGACAATTTTAAACCTGTCACTGAAAATTAATAATTAGTGACATTTTTTAATACTGCTTGATGAAAAACACCATTAGTTATCATATGACCTATTGGACAATAAGTCCATCTATTAAGATCTGCAAGTAAGTTCAAAAAAATAAAATAAATAATAATAATAATAATAATAATAATAATAATAATAATAATAATAATAATAGGGTAAATTACACTGATGCCCCTTGAGGTTTGGTCTAATTACATCTTACCCCTGATGTTCTGAAAATTACATTTCCACCTCTATGGTTAATAGTCTCATTTCACAAACCCCTTACTTATATAAAAGACAATAATTCTTAGTAGATGAAATAATATTGAAAAAAAAAAAGAAAAGGTTAAAGCAAATGAAAAAAATAAAAAATAGAGGAAGTAAAGCAGAGCAAAGCAAAGCAATAAAAGAGAGAGTGTATGAGTTTAATATTTTTATTGTCTAAATAATTACAATGATAGATGTTTAGTATAATTTCTCAAACGTTAAGGAATGATAGGTATTAAATTCAAGTGTAATTTATCCAAACAAATATCATTACTACTCGGGCCTGGTCTAAGGTGTGTTGTTCGTCAATCTATCAAAGAAAATGATAATAGCCCAAAACTTTTACTGCGCCCCAAGTGTTAGGCTCCAACTTGGTGTTCAACCCAAGCCCTACATCTGCATAACAAAGTGGATCCACAATCGTTGGGAGAAATTTGCGAACCGGATCATAGAATAAAATTGAGAATAGTAAAATTTTACTTTTTAACGCAAACTAACATGAAAACTATCGATAATTATAATTTATGTGAAATATTTTTAAAATCTTTAATATTGTATTTGGTTGGGAGATTTGAGGGAAAATTTAGAAATGGAAAAGGAAAAGTTAGGTAAAATATGAATAAAATATATCTATATTTCAACTAATTTTATACACATTTTCTATTTCTCTTTCCAAACTTATATTTTACCTAGTTTCACACATTTTTTTTCTTTTCTAAATTCCTCCCTAATTCCCCTAACCAAATATAGTACAAAAGAAACTCATAATTTTGATAAATGAAATGTTTGAAGAGGGTGTTTATAATATCTATATACATGCATATATAAGAAATTAGAAATTAATAATAAGAAAAACATTTGGCAGGACTAAGATTATTGTAGAATCGAAACTGTTGTATAATCTTACAAAATTTTATAACTAAGATTATAGTTATTAATTATATAAAATTTAAGATTCTAATGTGATATGAATCGCGATTTTGGTAATCATGGACACTGCTGAATTGTATTAGCCAAGGAAATAGGTCCCCACAAGACTCTATTTTGTGGGCTCTATGAGGCCTGCAAGTGTGATCCTAACTATTTATCTCGTAAGTCTTTAAGAGAAGAACATATATGTAAAAAATTAACTTGATTGGAAATTAATAGATACATTAGGAACCTGTTTGGTAACCATTTCGATTTCAGTTTCCGATTTATAATTACAAAAATTGAAAAAGTTGTCATAAAAACATGTTTGATAATTTTTTTGATTTATAAATGGTTGTCTTAGTTTATGAATTTGAGGAAAAAACGTAAACTCAAAAAATGAGTTTACGTCTGTTTTTAAACAGAAATTTAAAATTTTGACTAATAATTTTTTCTTCAATTAATTTTTTTCCAATTAATTTTTTATTCAATTAATTTTTTTTTTCAATTATAATGTGTATGATCCCATTGTAATAAATAATAAAAAATAAATATAAATATTTTAGGCCTGAACAAATATATTTTTTAGTTTATGTTTTTAAAATTTTTCAAACATTTTGTTCAAACTAAACACGTTTGTAGTTTATATTTTTCTAAAAATAAACAAAAATCAATTTATAAAGTTTTTGTAAACATAAACAAAAAAATGTAAACGTTACCAAGCGCTACCTAACTAATCGTGTTTTATTTTATGAAATGGATGGTAACTATGATTTTAAATTAAAATCATCAATTTTATAAAATAAAATACAAAAAATTAATATGTTTATCGATAACTAATCAATCAAATTAATTTTTTTGCACATATGTTCTTCTCAATCTCAACAATTCCCCCACAATTCAAATTGACTGAACAGTAGTAATCGCGTGATAAATTACTTTTGTTATTATTAAAAGAACACTTGAATTAAAAGTCTAATTTTAAAAATTTTAAGGCAATATAGCCCCAACTTTATTCTTCTGGGCTTGGATATAAACAATTTAAAGGATTATGGGGTGTTTTGGGAACTTGCACTACGTCAAAATTGGGCTTTAGCGACGATTTTTTACCGCCGTTAAAGGATATAAAACCGTCGTTAAAGCCTTTAACGGCGGTTTCGTTACCGCCGTTTATACTCGTGTCGGAAAAAGTACAATCGTCGTAAAAGGGTAAGTTACCGTTGTTAAAAGTCGACCAAAAACGACAGTAATATAGGACCAAAAACGGCGGTTCTTTACCGCCGTAAATAGGTTCAAATTTTTTAAAAAATAACTCTCTCTTCTTGCACCCCCCATGTTTTGAACCCTTGACCTCTAATCCATACACACCAACCAATCCATCACAACCACTCTATGTGATATATATTCCCTAAATAAATATTTAAACATTACTTTTGCTTTATTGTAGATGGTCATGTTCAACCTCTAACCGCGTGTGGTCACCACTCGCTGGAGTTCTGCCGGAGCTCCGCTAGCAAAGACCGCCATCATTAACGGCGGTAATGAGAGGGCTTTAGCGGCGGTTTCCTTACCGCCGTTAAAAGAGGGCTTTAGTGACAGTTTTTTTAACGACAGTTTCATTACCGCCATTAAAGGCACTTTAGCGACAGCTTTTTTTACGGCGGTAACGAAACCGCTGTTAAAGATACATTGACGGCGGTATTAACGGCGGTTTTGTTATCGCCGTTAATAGTATCATTAACGGCGGTAATGAAAACCGCCGTTAAAAAAATAACCGTTAATGCCCTGTTTTGGCGTAGTGCTTTTTAGTTACTTTTTTTGGTTTGTAGCAAAAGTTAAAAGTTAGTTTTTTTGTATTTTTTTTTTATTTGGGAAGTTGGTTTTTAGCCATTGATGAAATTACAATTCTACTCCTTATAGGTCAAAATGTGTTACATGAGTGAAGTTGTAAATATTTTAAATTGAATGGGGGTAGTTTGGTCATTTTATTGTGATTTGACATCATAAACAAATATTAATCAAAACAATCCCGCTAGGTAGCTCAAGAGATTGAAGGCTCGAATGCCCCCAAATCCCAAAACGACGTCGTTTTGGTTTTGGTTTTGGTCTTGGTTTTTTTTTCCGCAGAAGTAGAAGGAAGAATAAAGAAACAAAAAGAAGAAGAAAGAAGAAGAGAGGAGAGGAAAGAGATAGAGGAGAAGAAAACACAAGTTATTCCTTCAGGTGACTGTTGAGTGAAACCAGAAGAAGAGAGCTTCATTTCAGTAGATTCAAGAATAACTTCTAACCCCAAATTTGAACCATAAAAGTAGCCAAAAATTACACCACAATAGCTCAACACTAAATCCCCTAAACCAGACACCCAAAAAACTAAAAAAAACCCTTCTTGCACTTCCTTCCCACCAAAAAACATCATACTTTTTGCCTCCAAAGCCATGAAACAAATCAAACCCACAAATCTATGAAATACACACACATACATATATACAGATCTGGAAAATCAACATGAAAAACACACACACACACATATATATATATAGAAAAAGAGAAGAGGAGAAGAGAGAGGGCGGCGACGCTGATGGCAACGGCGTGAGAAGATTGGCTCCCTCTTCCTTATCTCTTCCTTCTCCCTTCATTACTTCTTTCTCTTTCTCTTTCTCTCTCTCTCTCTCTTCCTCTGTTTGACAGATAAAAGAGAAAAAAAATAAAAAATAAAAAAAATAATTCAAAACGACGTTGTTTTAAATTCGGGCCATTCGAACTCCAAGGATTTCGAGCTCTGAAGATTTTTCTAATCAAAGAAGCCAAAAGTTACTTTTTACCAACTTCCCAAATCATTTTTCTAAAAAAGCCAAAAGTTTAGTTAAAAGTCAAAAAATCACTTTTAACTATCTTTCTAAAATAGGCCTATATTATCCATATCTATCGACTTATTTATCCATATGTTATCTATCTATTTATTGTTATTGCCTACCACACCGATGTTGGAAAAAATTGTTTAATGTAGGTATATTTTTTAGCCCAATTTTAAGTGGGCCCCAAACGTTGTTTGGGGTGGGTCCGACGAGGTGAAGTGTTCCTTGCTACGTGGCAAGTCACACGGTGAATACGAAACGTCAAAACCATTTATGAGTGAATGGGAAGTTGACGTTGTTTTTGGGTCTAACATTAATTTTTTAGATAAATTTCATTTGAATTTAAAAAAAAAAAAAAATTATTGTAGGAATTTAATTTAATTCTAAATTCAAAATTTGAGTTCCTAAGTGGTTTCCTAAAGTTTGTAATTTTGAGAATTTAATTTAATTCTAAATTCAAATAGTGGTTTCCCAAAGTTTGTCAAATAGATTAATATTTATATTCTAAATATTGTTTTATTAAATCTATTCAACTTTTGGCTTTATTTGATTAAACTATTCCAAATAGTTTAATAAATATATATATTCCAACTGTTTTGAATCTAGTACCAACGGATCTTTCCTTTTCACATGTTTGAATATTTGTGTGCTAGTGTAATGATCACAGAATTTGTTTGAATTCAAATTTTGAAATTGTCCCTATTTTGCACCTGTTCACTACATGTTTTGCACTTGTTCAGGACATCATTTGTGTGCCTATATTTACCTACTTTCAGCAGTGTTTAGGGTATCCGAAATTTAGTCTGCATGTTTGATATTGCTGTTCAGATTTCATTTGTATACATTACTCTTCATTTTAGATTTAGAATAAATTAAAGAGAGTATAGAACATAAGGTTTGGTTCGCCGTACAATTTTGTTTGGTGTGCTACAACAATTTTGTGAAGATCATTGTATCCTGGGAGATAGACGCCACTCAACCATAAGAACCGTAGCGGGGCGAATCTGTCTTAAGGACAGAGTGTCACACACTCGACTTGCTTTTAATTTTAATTCGGTTCAATAAATAAATCTACTATGTTATTTATTTATTTTGTTTGAATTTATTTCAAGTTATTTTATTTACACAGAAGATTGTTTCAACAATCTTAAGACAGACTATAATTATTCTGTTTACAAAATTTTTCATTTGTTTCCTTTTCTTATAAAATTATTTTTTGTGGATTTACAAAATAATATTCTGGTTGGAAAAACAAATAGTAATTATATGCTATTTGACAGCTAGTAGTAATATACTGTCTATTTTCTTTGACAATTAGTAGTACGATACTGGTGTCATTAACAATTCAGAATATATTTTTGTGAAATTTTGTCAGAAAATTAATTTTGATTTTTAGAAATTATTTTATGTGTTTTCATTAATTAAAATTATGTTTCAGTATTTTAATTATTGGAGTGTTACAAGAGATTTAAATTTCTGTGTGAAATTAATTTGGTTAAATAAAATTTTATTTTATTTCCAAATTAATTGGAAAAATAAAAGTTATAGTTTTATTTCTTTTATTTTACAGAATTTAATTTCTTGTGTGGAATTAATTTGGTCAAATATAAAATTTTATTTTATTTTCAAATTAATTGAAAAATAAAATTTATATTCTTATTTCTTTTATTTTACAAAATTTAATTTCCTGTGTGGAATTAATTTGTTGAAATAAAATTTTATTTTATTTTCAAATTAATTGAAATAAAAGTCACATTTTTGTTTCTTTTATTTTTACAGAATTTAATTCTGTGAATTTGGATTAGTTTTTTGTGTGAAATTAATTTGGTTAAATAAAATTTTAGTTTATTTTATTTCAAATTAATTGAAAATAAAAGTTACATTTTGTTTTGTTTCTTTTATTTTAACAAATTTTATATCTGTAGTTTTGGTTTAATTTGTTTAAATAAAATTTTATTTTATTTTCAAATTAATTGAAAATAAAAGTTACAATTTTTGTTTCTTTTATTTTTTATAGAATTTAAAATTCTATGTTTTTTGGTTTTAATTTTTTGTGTAGTATTAAATTCTAATTATAATTATGGTTTATAATTTAAAATTTATGGCTACTAAAACTGGTCAAACTAATGTTCAAATCAGTACTGGTATGGTGATTGCCATTACGCCAACCTCTCCTTATGTTGAGACTATGCCAGTGAATCATGGTGAAAAACCAAGAAAGTTCTTAGGAACTGTTTTTAAAAGATAGCAGAAGAAAATGCTATCTAAAGGAGGGGAAACTAAGATGTACAAATTTAATGGCATGTGTTACATTTGTAACAAAGAAGGACATCGGACCAAAGATTGTCGTTACAAACGTAAAGGCAAAGGAAGATCAAGTAAGAAGGTTGCTAAAGCTAAAATGACCGAATTAGATAAAATTTCCAATGGTGTAGATGTCATCAATCTTTCTGCAGTTGTTTCCGAGGCAAATCTTGTCAGAAATCCTAAAGATTGGTAGGTGGACACTGGTGCTACTTGCCATATCTGTGCCAACAAAAAGATGTTCACATCTTATTCTTCAATGGACAATGGTGAACAACTTTTTATGGACAATTCCTCAACTTCCAAAGTTGAAGGACAAGAGAAGATTGTTCTGAAAATGACATCAGGAAAGGAACTCACTCTCAACAATATGCTGAATGTACCGGACATTCGCAAGAATTTAGTTTCCGGATCTTTGTTGAGTAAGAATGGGTTTAGGCTAGTTTTTGAAAGTGACAAGTTTGTATTTACCAAAAACGAGATGTATGTACGAAAAGGTTACATGTCTGATGGCCTTTTCAAGTTAAATGTAATGACTGTTGTACCCTCAGTTATTAATAATAATACATCTTCTTCTTACTTGCTTGAGTCTTCAAATTTATGGCATGGTAGACTAGGACATGTTAATTATGGATCTATACTTAGATTAATTAATATGGAATGTTTACCTAAATTTGATATTGATTCAAATCATAAATGTGAAATTTGTGTTGAGGCAAAATTATCTAAAACTCCTTTTCATTCAATTGAAAGAAGTACGGAACCACTTGAATTAATTCATAGTGACATTTGTGATTTTAAATCAATTCAAACTAGAGGTGGGAAAAAGTACTTTACACTTTTATAGATGACTATACTAGATATAGTTATGTTTATTTAATTCGAACCAAGGATAAAGCTTTGGAAACTTTCATTCAATATAAGAATGAAGTTGAAAATTAACTTGGTAAGAAATCAAGAAAATTAGAAGTGATAGAGGTGATGAATATGAATCACCTTTTGGTGAGTTTTGTAAAGAACATGAAATAATTCATCAAATTACTGCTCCTTACTCACCTCAGCAAAATGGAATTGCTGAAAGGAAAAATAGGACTTTAAAAGAAATGATGAATGCCATGTTAATAAGTTCTGGATTACCTCAAAACTTGTGGGGGGAAGCAATACTTTCTGCTAATTACATTTTAAATAAAGTACCCTGGAAGAAAGTGAATCAAACACCTTATGAATTGTGGCATGGAAGAGTACCATCCTACAAATACTTAAAAGTGTGGGGATGTTTGGCTAAAGTGGCTATTCCTAGTCCTAAAAAGACTAAGATAGGTCCTAAGACCATTGATTGCATTTTCATTGGTTATGCCAAGAATAGTAGTGCATATCGGTTTTTGATTTATAAATCAGAACATTTCGAAATGCATGTAAATACTATTATTGAATCAATGAATGCATCTTTCTTTGAACATGTATTTCCAAATAAGACTGGACAAGAGACTAGTAACAATAAAAGATCTCATAATGCTATTACTAGTCAGGATCAAGAACATGATTAAGAACAAGAGTTAGATCAAAATGAGGAAGAGGAACTTAGGCGTAGTAAACGCGCTAGAACCTCAAAATCTTTTGGTCCAGATTTTCTAACATATTTGTTAGAAAATGAGCCTTTAACTTTTAAAGAGGCTATGTCCAGTCCTGAAGCTCCTTTATGGAAAGAAGCTGTCAACAGTGAAGTTGAATCCATCTTGTAAAATCACACTTGGGAATTAGTGGACTTGCCACCAGGTTGTAAACCTCTTGAGTACAAGTGGATTTTCAAAAGAAAATTGAAAGCGGATGGATTAATTGACAAATACAAGGCAAGACTTGTGGTCAAAGGATTTAGACAAAAAAAAGGTCTTAATTACTTTGACACATACTCACCGGTTATTAGAATAACATCTATTAGAATGCTAATTGCCATTGCATCTCTATACAATTTAGAAATTTATCAAATGGATGTGAAAACCACTTTCTTAAATGATGAGTTAAATGAAGAAATTTACATGGAACAACCAGAAGGGTTTTCTATTCCAGGAAAAGAAAAGAAAGTGTGCAAATTGGTTAAATCATTATATGGTTTAAAACAAGCGCCAAAACAATGGCATGAGAAATTTGACAAGGCAATGATGTCAAATGAATTCAAAATTAATGAGTGTGACAAATGTGTTTATATTAAAAACACAGACAAAGGTTATGTCATTGTATGTCTTTATGTAGATGATATGCTCATCATAGATAGTAATGTTAAATAAACAATGTACATGATTAAAACTATCAAGAAAATGTTAAATAAACATTTTGACATGAAGGACATGGGTATTGCTGATGTAATTCTTGGTATGGAAATTACCAAAACATTAGAAGGATATACTTTGTCACAATCTCATTACATTGAGAACATACTTGACAAATTCAGCAAAGATGATGATCATCTTGCTAGAACACCTGTAGATGTTAATTCGTATATTTCTAAGAATGTACAGGAAAGTATTTCTCAATTAGAGTATGCCCAAATTATTGGAAGCTTAATGTACTTGATGAACTGCACTCGCCTAGATATAGCTTATGCAGTAAGTAAATTAAGTAGATATACGAGTAATCCAGGAGTAGAACACTGGAAAGTAATTATATGGGTTCTTAGATATCTTCGATTTACTCGTAACATTGAGCTTAATTATACTAGATATCCAGCAGTACTTGAAGGATATTGTGATGCAAATTGGATATCGGATACTAGAGACTCAAAGTCCACCAGTGGGTATGTCTTTACTCTTGGTGGGGCGGCTGTATCTTGGAAATCTTCCAAACAGATTTGCATTGCTAGGCCTACTATGGAATCAGAATTCATACCTTTAGACAAAGTAGGGGAAGAGGCAGAATGGTTTCGCTATTTCCTTGAAGATATTCCAATTTGGCCAAAACTGGTGCCTGCTATATGCATACATTGTGATAGTCAATCAGCTATAGGTAGAGCACAGAGTCATATGTATAACGGTAAGTCACGACACATTCGTCGTCCACATAACACCGTAAGACAACTACTCTCTAATGGAATTATTTCCATAGAATATGTAAAGTCTAAAGACAACATAGCGGATCCACTAACCAAAGGGTTAGCAAGAGAGTTAGTTGAGAATTCATCGAGGGGAATGAGACTTAAGCTTATTAAATAAGAGTTACCACAACGGCAACCCAACCTAGTTGACTAGAGATCCCAAGATCCAGGTTCAAAGGGACAACCGAGTTGTGAATGACTCAGAAGGATCACTGGGGAGTCTTACTCCTACCTATTTCTATGCTGAAATAGTGATGTCTGCAGCGTTTTAGGTTAAGTAAAACTTTTAATGATTCTTATATCTAGGTTAACCTAGTGGAGTATAGCAGGATACTCTTCATAAGAATCACCTATGTGAGTGTGAACTGGGTCGGTTCTATAAGATTTGTGAAGGGCTACAAGTCTGTAGAGCACTCATGAAAGACCAGGTTGTTCAGGGCCCAAATGAACACAATAGTGAGAACTAAACTGTGTATAGGGATATATTGTGTGAGTTCTATTGTCTTGGTTTACACAAACGGCTGATGTTCACTAGTTATCTAGTAAATCCGATAGTGTTTCACAAGGGAAGGTTCAAATCCAAAAGCTACCTATCCTTTGCAGAATATTTTCAATTTCTGTACTCTCTGTATTTAAATCATGTTGTTGCATTTTCTCTCCGTCAAATTCCATTCATGTGGGGGATTGTTGGAAAAAATGATTTAATGTAGGCACATTTTTTAGCCCAATTTTAAGTGGGCCCCAAACGTTGTTTGGGGTGGGTCCGACGAAGTGAAGTGTTCTTTGCCGCGTGGCAAGTCACACGGTGAATACGGAACGTCAAAACCATTTATGAGTGAATGGGAAGTTGACGTTGTTTTCGGGTCTAACATTAATTTTTTAGATAAAATTCATTTGAATTTAAAAAAAAAATTATTGTGGGAATTTAATTTAATTCTAAATTCAAAATTTGAGTTCCTAAGTAGTTTTCTAAAGTTTGTAATTTTGAGAATTTAATTTAATTCTAAATTTAAATAGTGGTTTCCCAAAGTTTGTCAAATAGATTAATATTTATATTCTAAATATTGTTTGATTAAATCTATTCAACTTTTGGCTTTATTTGATTAAACTATTCTAAATAGTTTAATAAATATATATATACCAACTATTTTGAATCTAGTACCAACGGATCTTTCCTTTTCACATATTTGAATATTTGTGTGCTAGTGTAACGGTCACAGAATTTGTTTGAATTCAAATTCTGAAACTGTTCATATTTTGCACATGTTCACTACATGTTTTGCACTTGTTCGGGACAACATTTGTGTACCTATATATACCTACTTTCAGCAGTGTTTAGGGTATCCGAAATTTAGTCTGCATGTTTGATATTGCTGTCCAGATTTCATTTGTATGCATTACTCTTCATTTTAGGTTTAGAATAAATTAAAGAGAGTATAAAACACAAGGTTTGGTTCGCCGTACAATTTTGTTTGGTGTGCTACAATAATTTTGTGAAAATCATTGTATCCTGGGAGATAGACGCTACTTAACCATAAGCACCGTTGCGGGGCGAATCTGTCTTAAGGACAGAGTGTCACATACTCGACTTGGTCTTAATTTTAATTCGGTTTGATAAATAAATCTGGTATATTATTCATTTATTTTGTTTGAATTTATTTCAAATTATTTTATTTACACAGAAGATTGTTTCAACAACCGACAAATTTTTCAACAACTTCTATGGCATTAACTAATTTTTTATGAGATGCTGGTAGCGGTGGTTGACAGTAGTCGACCGTGGCGATGTAATGCTATATATTTATCATATTAGACTTACAATCTCCTATGTTATTATTATATTGATTTAATGAATCTATCACTAACACTTCATATTTTACACCTGATATCATCATCTAATCATAAATTATTGGAGGTGTTTGTTTCAACTTTTCATAGTCAATTTATAGCTTTTAGTTTCGAAAAAGTTATTTTGGACTGCTTGGTTAAACTTATTTCAAACAGCTTCTGATTCTAACAGCTTATTTTAACTCAAAAAAGCTGATTCTGAGAAGCTGCTCACCCCTTGCTTCTGATTATCAGCTTCTGCTGTGGACATGTTAATTTATGATTATACTCTTAAATTTTTTTATTTTTTATTTTTTTAAAAATAAAAAAAAACTGAAATGGACTATAGATTATTATTATTATTTTTTATGAAAAATGTAGACAAACAAAAAATAAAAATTAATTGAAAAAACTATTTCACAATTTATTTAACAAACACTACTCAGCAACTTAAATCTATAATCCAACAGTTACACCAAACAGATTAACAACTTCTAATTAAAGTCATAATCTATAATCTGTTAAACTATAATCTATAAACTGTTTTAATAGCTACATCAAACGGGGCCATTGTAGAAATATAATATAATTTACAATGCAAATGTGTGAATTAATAAGTTGAATTATATTCACCTCCTGTTTTTGGATCAAAATCAACTTAAATTAAAAAAAGAAAAGAAAAAAAAAAAACAACATATTAGGTCTAAAACTACCACACCAACACATTTAACAGGGCTGCCCACTGGGTTGCTTCTGCTTTTTTTCGAAACGTTTTAACCCCTAATTGGGTTGCCCAACCAGCTACGGAACTTGTTAGGTGCTTATCTTTCATTTCTATATAGTTGTTTTTGCTGTTTTGTCGGATTAAAAAAAAAAGAAAAAAAAAAAACATTTAATGTTAAATTTTAGGACACATTATCTACACTTTCTTGAGATTTAGTTAAATTACAAATTTCCTTTAAAGTTTTAGAAATTACATTCCATCCCGAGATTTATATTTACATAACAATTTACCCCTTTGTCATTAAGTAAACGTTAGAAATTATTTTTGATGAACGATATTGCCCCTGGTACCTTTACAAAGTATTGAACAACTTGATTTAATCTGAAATCCTTTTAATAAGCCAGCAAAATTTAAAAAATAATTACGTTAGATGGAAAAATAATTTTTTTTTGAATATTTTTTAAAATTTTAAAAAATTTTGGATTGCCCATATATATTGAAACCATATCAAATTCTTTGGTCAATACTTAAAAAATAATAAAAGGGCAAATTACACAAATAGTCTCTATAGTTTGGGACTTGTGTCACTTTGGTCCATGACTTTTCAATTGTGACACATTTGACCTTGAATTTTGAATCTTGTTCAAAATAAGGACAATTCACTACAAGAAAATGGGGCTTAAAAGACGGAACTATTTGCGACGGTACACTTGCCGTCGCAAAAAATGCCGTCTCAAAAAACAGAGTATTTGCGACGGTAGAAAAATACCGTCTCAAAAAACAGAGTATTTGCGACGGTTGAAAAATACCGTCGCAAAAAACAGAGTATTTGCGACGGTAAAAAATGCCGTCTCAAAAAACAGAGTATTTGCGACGGTAGAAAAATACCGCTCAAAAAACAGAGTATTTGCGACGGTAAAAAATGCCGTCTCAAAAAACAGAGTATTTGCGACGGTAAAAAATGCCGTCTCAAAAAACAGAGTATTTGCGACGGTAAAAAATGCCGTCTCAAAAAACAGAGTATTTGCGACGGTAGAAAAATACCGTCTCAAAAAAAAAGAGTACTTGCGACGGCAGAAAATACCGTCGCAAATACTCTCTTTTTTTGCGACGGTATTTTTCTACCGTCGCAAATACTCTGTTTTTTGAGACAGTATTTTTTACCGTCGCAAATACTCTGATTTTTTGAGACGGTATTTTTCTACCGTCGCAAATACTCTGTTTTTTGAGACAGTATTTTTTACCGTCGCAAATACTCTGATTTTTTGAGACGGTATTTTTCTACCGTCGCAAATACTCTGTTTTTTGAGACAGTATTTTTTACCGTCGCAAATACTCTGATTTTTTGAGACGGTATTTTTCTACCGTCGCAAATACTCTGTTTTTTGAGACGGCA
>NW_021027277.1:288139-360937 GCF_004153795.1 Camellia sinensis | reverse complement strand
GTATGGCAGGATACTCTTCATAAGAATCATCTATGTGAGTGTGAACTGGGCCGGTTCTATGAGAATTGTGACAGGGCTACAATTTTTAGAGCACTCATGAAAGACCAGGTTGTTCAGGGCCAAAATGAACACAATAGTGAGAACTAAACTGTGTCTGGGGATATACTGTGTGAGTTCTATTGTCTTGGTTTACACAAACGGCTGAACAGTTCAAGACATCATGTTCACTAGTTAGCTAGTAAATCCGATAGTGTTTCACAAGGGAAAGTTCAAAACCAAAAGCTACCTATCCTTTGCAGAATATTTCCAATTTCTGTACTCTCTGTATTTAGATCATGTTGTTGCATTTTCTCTCCGTCAAATTCCATTCATGTGGGGGATTGTTGGAAAAAATGGTTTAATGTAGGCATATTTTTTAGCCCAATTTTAAGTGGGCCCCAAACGTTGTTTGGGGTGGGTCCGACGAAGTGAAGTATTCCTTGCTGTGTGGCAAGTCACACGGTGAATACGGAACGTCAAAACCATTTATGAGTGAATGGGAAGTTGACGTTGTTTTCGGGTCTAACATTAATTTTTTAGATAAAATTCATTTGAATTTTTTCAAAAAAAAAAAAATTATTGTGGGAATTTAATTTAATTCTAAATTCAAAATTTGGGTTCCTAAGTGGTTTCCTAAAGTTTGTAATTTTGGGAATTTAATTTAATTCTAAATTCAAATAGTGGTTTCCCAAAGTTTGTCAAATAGATTAATATTTATATTCTAAATATTGTTTTATTAAATCTATTCAACTTTTGGCTTTATTTGATTAAAATATTCTAAATAGTTTAATAAATATATGTATACCAACTGTTTTGAATCTAGTACCAACGGATCTTTCCTTTTCACATGTTTGAATATTTGTGTGCTAGTGTAACGGTCACAGAATTTGTTTGAATTCAAATTCTGAAACTGTCCATATTTTGCACCAGTTCACTACATTTTTGCACTTGTTCGGGACAGCATTTGTGTGCCTATATATATCTACTTTCTGCAGTGTTTAGGGTATCCGAAATTTAGTCTACATGTTTGATATTGCTGTCCAGATTTCATTTGTATGCATTACTCTTCATTTTAGGTTTAGAATAAATTAAAGAGAGTATAAAATACAAGGTTTGGTTCACCGTACAATTTTGTTTAGTGTGCTATAACAATTTTGTGAAGATCATTGTATCCTAGGAGATAGACGCCACTTAACCATAAGCACCGTTGCTGGGCGAATCTGTCGACAGAATGTCACACACTCGACTTGGTCTTAATTTTAATTCGGTTCGATAAATAAATCTGATATATTATTTATTTATTTTGTTTAAATTTATTTTAAATTATTTTATTTACACAGAAGATTGTTCCAACAACCGACGAATTTTTCAACAACTTCTATGGCATTAGCAAATTTTTTATGAGATGCTGGTAGCGGTGGTTCACAGTAGTCGACCGTGGCGATGTAATGCTATATATTTATCATATTAGACTTATTATCTCATATGTTATTATTATATTGATTTAATGAATCTATCACTAACACTTCATATTTTGCACCTGATATCATCATCTAATCATAAATTATTGTAGAAATATAATATAATTTACAATGCAAATGTGTGAATTAATAAGTTGAATTATAATCACCTCCTGTTTTTGGATCAAAATCAACTTAAATTAAAAAAAGAAAAGAAAAAAAAAAACAACATATTAGGTCTAAAACTACCACACCAACACATTTAATAGGGCTGCCCACTGGGTTGCTTTTGCTTTTTTTCGAAACGTTTTAACCCCTAATTGGGTTGCGCAACCACCTATGGAGCATCTCCAACCTACTAGGCATATGATGCTTGTTAGTCAAAATGCCTAATGTGACTCACTTTTTTCAACTCCAATGCACTAGGCATATGCTTAGGCATTTTGGCTCAGCTCACATTCACTAGCTACATGTAGCTAGCCTTCAAGGCTAGGCAAAATGTATTTAATCATTAAGATTATTTCCCTCCATCTTTGTTGCTGACGTGGCATTCTATAAAGTTAATAGTATTTGGATGAATAACTAAAATAAAGAGCATGGTTGGGGCAGAAACATGAAATCGTTGATAGGCAAAATAAAATGTATACTTTATAGTAATATTTAGATAGGTAAAATGCCTACTACCATTGGAGATGCTTAGGTGCTTATCTTCCATTTCTATATAGTTGTTTCTGCTGTTTTGCCCGATCAAAAAAAAAAAAAAACCACATTTAATGTTAAATTTTAGGACACATTATCTACACCTTCTTGAGATTTAGTTAAATTACAGATTTTCTTGAAGTTTTAGAAATTACATCCCATCCCGAGATTTATATTTACATAACAATTTACCCCTTTGTCATTAAGTAAACGTTAGAAATTATTTTTGACGAACGATATTGCCCCTGGTACCTTTCCAAAGTATTGAACAACTTGATTTAATCTGAAATCCTTTTAATAAGCCAGCAAAATTTAAAAAATAATTACGTTAGATGGAAAGATAATTTTTTTTGAATATTTTTTAAAATTTTAAAAAATTTTGGATTGCCCATATATATTGAAACTATATCAAATTCTTTGGTCAATACTTAAAAAATAATAAAAGGGAAAATTACACAAATAGTCCCTATAGTTTGGGACTTGTGTCACTTTGGTCCTTGACTTTTCAATTGTGACACATTTGACATTCAATTTTGAATCTTGTTCCAAATAAGGACAATTGAATATATAATTAGATTTTTCAAGGGTAAAATTGTCAATTTGATAAAATATAAACTAATTTGACAAAAATAAATGTCAAACAAATATTTTTGAATTTTTAAAAATTATTTCTACCTGCTAAAAATAAAATTATGTAAAATTGATAAATCTTTTAGACATTTATTTTTTTATCAAATTAATTTTTATTATGTGTTTGGATGATGATCATGTAAAATTAATTTTAAAAAATTAATCATGTAGTTTTTATTAATTTTACATAATTTTATCATTGATGGATAAAAATAATTTTTAAAAAATTAAATTTTTTTTTTGACATTTATTTTTGTCAAATTAGTTTATATTTTATCAAATTAACGATTTTACCCTTGAAAAATTTAATAATATTTTCAATTGTCTTTATTTGGAACAAGATTCAAAATTCAGGGTCAAATGTGTCACAATTGAAAAGTCAGGGACCAAAGTGACACAAGTCCCAAACTATAGGGACTATTTGTGTAATTTGCCCTATAATCTTACTACTAACATAGTGTTCATAATGATGTGGTTCATCATGAATTTTTTATTTCAAAACAAAATATCATTAAAGATGAGTTTATTTACAATAATAATATTCACACATCATTTTTGTGAAATTTTTCATATGAATTTAATATATGAATAGAAGTTTTCTTTTCTGTAGGAGAAAGAATTTAATATATGAATAGAATTTAATATAAGATTTGAACACAATTCTGGTATGAGTGAATCTTATTTACTAGGCCAACTATTAATTTCTACATATGCTATTTTAACATAGTAAATACTAGAAATTACTTACTAAGCAATTATTAACTGACTTGACATGACATATTACTCAAATATCATTATTTCTCTACACAACACAGTTAGAGACATTTTAATTAATTTACTATCTCTGTCAACGACGTTAATTGCTATGAGACGAAATGCAATTTTTAAAAACTCAAAAAAAAATCTGTAATTTAACTAGAACTGAAGGTTGTGTGAATAATTTGCCCTAAATTTTACTAACGTTTGCTTTGGCTCCGAACCTGTTCCCTCGACCGTTACTCTGAGCCTATTTTCAAAATTTCAAACTATTTACGCTCACTGTCACCTCAAAACCACTTCCTCTCCCGAAAATTCCTCTCTCTGTCTCTCTCTCCCTCTCTCTCTCTCACACACACACACACAGAGGTGAAGAAGAAACCCAGAAATGGTTTCGAAGACAATCAAGAAAACCCCTACAAAACAAACCAAAGACCGGCGGAGCCACCGCCGGAAAAAGTCTCCGATCAAGAGCGTCTCCACCATCGTGGTCGCCTCCATCCACAGCTGCCATCGCCGCCTCATCAAAATCTTCTCAAAACTCGCCCGAATCAGCACCCCAACCAAGAACAAGAACAAGAACAAGAACAAAAACAAAAACAAAAACCCCAAAAAACAGGGCTACCACATCCTCCACCAAATCCCCTCCATTCACCACCACCTCCTCAACACCCCCCGCCGATCTCTCTTCTCCCCCACAGCCAACAACCACCTCCTTCCACCGTCAATTTCACCAGAAAAACCAACCATCGTTCTCGATCTCGACGAGACCCTAGTCATCAGCACCCCAACCAAGAACAAGAACAAAAACAAAAACAAAAACCCCAAAAAACAGGGCTACCACATCCTCCACCAACTCCCCTCCATTCACCACCACCTCCTCAACACCCCCCGCCGATCTCTCTTCTCCCCCACAGCCAACAACCACCTCCTTCCACCGTCAATTTCACCAGAAAAACCAACCATCGTTCTCGATCTCGACGAGACCCTAGTCCATTCCAAGCCCGACCCACCACCTGAGAATTACCATTTTGTGGTCCGGCCAGCAATCGACGGAACGAAAGCCGATTTCTATGTCTTGAAACGCCCATTTGTTGATGAATTGCTCGAATTTCTCAGCCAGAAGTTCGAAATTGTGGTTTTCACAGCTGGTTTAGAGGAGTACGCTTCGCTGGTGCTGGATCGGTTGGACCGGAAAAGGGTGATTAGGCACCGGTTGTATCGGCACTCGTGCCGGGAAGTTGATGGGAAGTTGGTGAAGGATCTGGGGGAGTTGGGAAGAGATTTGAGGAGGGTGGTGATTGTTGATGATAACCCGAATTCGTATTCGTTGCAGACTGAAAATGCGATTCCGATTCTGCCATTTACGAGTGATCTGTGTGATGGGGAGCTGAGGAGGTTGATGGAGTTCTTTGAGGGGTCTGATGGGTTTGAAGACATGAGAGATGCTGTGAAGCAATATGTTGCTGAAGGAAAACAAGAAAACAAATTATCAATGTAATTTTTTTTTTTAATTTTTAATTGTTGTTTGTTTGGTTAATCTTTTGGTAGAAAGTACTTTGTTAAACAAATTATGTTCAATTTAAAGCAGATTGTTGGTTTTCAAAAATATCTTAGAGATACATTTAGTTGGAATGATTGAGATTAATTTTAGGTTTCATCTAACAGTATAAATGGTTTATTGAACTCACAAAATCCAGCAGAAAAGTGTCAATTTCAATTATCCCAAATCTTGCCTCAAATCTCACCAAACCCAAATCTTTGCAACAACCTCTCTCGCCCAATCCAAAGCTCTATGCCAGAACAACTTTTCAAATCTTAACCTAAAATTCTTGAATTTTTACATTTTAAAATGATTAAAAAATGTCATACTCAAATTCTATTGGATTATATTTCATTTATCTATATAACAAAGTAGCTTGGTTTTGGAATGGTTGAGATTAATTTTAGGTTTGATCCAATAGTATATGGTTTATTGAACTCACAAAATCCAGCCCAAAAGTGTCAATTTCCAGTATTCCCAAATCTCGTCCCAAATCTTGCCAAACCCAAATCTCTATTGTCTTTGTTTCACAACAAATTTTCAAATCTCAACCTAAAATTCTTGAATGTTTACATTTTAAATGATTAAAAATTATCATACTCAATTTCTATTGGATTGTGTTTCATTTATTCAAAGAAAAAGAAGAAGAAGAAGCAATCAGATAAGTGCTAACTTTTTTAATAAATAAAAAAATTACAAAATGAAATAACAAATAGAGTGAAGCACCGATAAATCTCAAAATGCAATCTCGTGAACTTTTTAGTCATTTATTTTTTCTTATGAATCCAAAAATCCCATTAAAATGAAAATTACACAAAAGGATTGCCACTTACACATTTGGGATTAATTTTTTAGGGATAAAAGTAGGTTTTTCCAAATGTGAAATTGCACATTTGGACATTCCGCACTATAGAAGTTTTGGATTTTCCTTTCTTCTGGAACAAATCACACATTACGAATAAGAATGTAACAATCCAATAACGTAACAATCTAATATAACACACTAAAAAACTCTTTAGTGTGCTTTTTTCAAACGTAACAATATAACACTCCAATGAAATACACAAACAAAACTCCTTAGTGTATTTTTTCTAAATGTAATAATCTAATCAATATAATCTCAAACGTAACACTCCAATATAACACACATAAAAATACAAACAAACTACCTAGTGTACTGTTTCCAAACGTAACACTTAGAGTTTAAAATTATACATTTACCCAAAACTTGCTAAGGAATTTTTGTACTCCTTTTGGAATGGTTTGAAGAATCTCACATCTTTTTTTTGGAGTGTTATATTGGAATATTACATTTAAAAAAGTTCTATAGAATTTTTGTTTATGTTACATTGGAGTGTTAAACTAAGGAGTTTTTTTTTTTTGAAGTGTTACATTTGAGTATTAAATTGGAACGCTACATATTGAAATTATACATTTGTTCAAAATTTACTACGGAGTTTTTTTTACTCCTTTTGAAATATTTGAAGAATCTTACATTTTTTTAGAATGTTTGAAGAATCTCATATTCCAAGTCATTCCAAATAAAAAAGATTCTCATGTAAAAATTTATTCCAAATTTGATTCTCATAGGTGTGTATCTTATCTTTCTAGCACAAAAGAAAAAAAAAGAAGAAGAAAAAATAATAGAAATAAGGGTATAATCGTAAATCTAATTTTTAAATAATATATTAAATATACATTTCAAAAATTAATGAGATTAATTAGTTTATAAGAAAACTCTTGAGACTAATTGAATCACCATTCCTCAAAATGATATTTATAACTAAATTTTCCTAACAAGTAACCAATTAGATAAATGTTAAAATTTAAAATTGTTAACACTATCTTATGATTTATGTTTTTTAAAAGGTGAGCATTGCCATTTTTCTGTATTGTCATTTATTTATCTATACCTATAAAGTAGGAAAATTTATTATCTATCTATATTTATTTGCTCTACTTGTAACTATTTTTTTTCCCTTTATATGAAACTAATTTTTAGATGCAATTATTTTTTTTCTCATTGTTTGTAATCAAGAATCGGAAGACTCTAATTCATCCTATTAATGCTATCCAAACACATGCAGTATTAGTATAGTAAATCCATCTTTTTCTAAACGGCAATGCTACGTAGCTCAAATTTTGTGGCTCAAAAGTGGCTCAAATGGCCAAAACGACGTCGTTTTGAGCACAGAACAACATAAAAATGGCCAAAACAACGTCGTTTTGGCCATTTGAGCCACTTTTGAGCCACAAAATTTGAGTTACGAGACATTTTCCTTCTCTAAATTCTAACTATCATCAGTAGTAATGTTGTTAGTCATGGAGTACGCAAACCTAATGTATAGTGAAACTGGAATTGGTTTATCAAATTTGGTTAGGGACACCACCAGCCGAATTCAAGTACATGTTTGAATTTTTGTGAATTTTTTTTATTGATTTTATTTTATTATTATTATTTTCTTTTTACTAGCATTGGTATGTTTGATAACACTTAATTTTTTTTATGAATAGTTTAAAATTTTATTTCATTGCAAGTGCCTTTAGGCACAAATCATTTGTTAATGTTTTAATAAAATAGCTAAAATTCGTAATTAAATTAGTGATGAATAAGTCGAATTGAAACTAATTAAGCCTACTCCGCCGAGTTAGAAGAGCTCTTTCTATTTTGGTAGATTTTTTGACAGTCCTTTTTTTTTTCTCCCTAAAATTATATATTTTGTAAATTTTTTGAATGGATGATTTATAATACGCTATGGAATGGATAGATAATACTATATTTTCAAAACCATGCATAGAATAAGAGTCATATTTTCCCCTTAATTTCTATTGTTGGAAAGAAAAGCAACCTTGGTGTTAAGATGCGTTAGAGGATTTACAAAGATAATTGAATTTTGGAGAAGATACCAAAAGAGTTAGCCAAAAACTGAGAGAATTTTAGACATTGCTGCCAATGTTGTATCATGTTAATCTTGCCAAATAATTATTAATATATATATATATATATATTGAATTTTGTTTTGGTTATTAATTTTGAGTAATTGTTAAAGAAAATAATTAAGGCGAAACACTAATAAATCCTAAATAGTGATCTTATGAAAGTCTCCCCTTTTTTCTTAAGGACCCAAATGTCTCATTCTAGTGTGAATTATATAAAAAGCCAAACATAAATGCGCATTAATGGACAAATGTAAGTTTTCTCATAATGTTGAAATTACTAAACAAAGCACTAAAAAAAAAAAAAAAAAAAAACAAAAAAAAAAAAAAACTCCTTAATAATAATGTGCTTTCTCAAATGTAACAATGTAATATTTCACAAAAACTCATTAGTGCACTTTTTTTTTTTTTCAAATATAACACTTCAATCAATGTAACACTAAAAAAATTCTTAGTGTACTTTTTCCCATTATAACACTCTAATTAATATACTAGAAAACTCTTTAGTGTATTTTTTTTAAACATAACACTTTAATCAATGTAACAAAAAAAACTCTTTAATGTATTTTTTTTAAACTTAACACTCCAATCTAACACACTAAAAAAACTCCTTAATGTACTTTTCTCAAATGTAACAACGTAAAATTAAAAAAAAAAAAATCCTTAATGTATTTTTCCCAAAATGTAACACTCCAATCAATGTAACAAGCAAAAATTCCTTAGTATACTTTTTTCCAAATATAACACTTTAATGTAACACTCTAATATTACACCAGAAAATCACACTAACATAAATATAGATTTTTACGCTTGACAACCAACACTTCAGTCACCAATTCCCCCAAAAAGAATCTTAAACATCTTACTTTTCCATCCCTATCGCAAAAACGAATCAGAAAATTGGAAAAATCTATCACAAAAGGGCATTTTCTTAAACTTAAATGACACTAAATCAAATAATTATAACTTTTCAAAACAAAAAGGACTAATAAGTTCATAAAAACACTCTTAGGACTAAATGGATCAATATTCTCTCATATGGGATTTATGGGTAAATTTTCTAAATAACTATATTGAAGTTTGTTTTGATTATTAATTATGAATAATTGATAAAGGAAACAGGGCAAAATCTATTTGATTTTCCTGTGGTATGACTCGATAGTACTTTACCTCCTATTGTTATGGGTTTTTTCCTCAAATATAAGGAATTAGAATTCTGATTTCTTATGAATAGTCTAAAATTTTATTTTATTAGGATTGCCTTTAAGTATGGGCCATTCGCTAGTACATATATAAAGTCTAAGACACACCTCACTTTTTTAATAAATAAAATAAAATAAAATATATTTTTAGGGCAAAATCTATTTTACCTCCCTATGGCATAGTTTGATAGCACTTTACCGCATTATTTTTTAAAAATACCCATTTCCGCATGTGATTTTGAGCTAAAATGCAACCCTTAACATTAGCAAAAATATAGTTGTGAAATGACTATAACACTCTCAAACCATATATTTTTTGTTATTTTCTTTCTCTATCATCTCTCATACACATAATTTATAACGCCTATTATTAATTTAATTAAATCATAATTAATTATAAATTCTTAATAATTTATTGTAATTCTTAAAATTTTATTCTAATTTTAATTTAATTATATTTTAGATCACAATTAATCCTAAATTCTTAATTATTTATTATAATTTGTAACATGTTAATCTAATTTTACTTTAATTACATTTTAGATCAATTCTAAATTATTGATTATTTTATATTTTATTTAATTATATTTTAAATCAATTCTTAATTATATTTTATATTTTAGATCAATTCTAAATTATATTTTAATTTAATTTATTTTATTTTACTTAACATATTAATATAATTTAGATTGGGAGAAAATGGGGATAAAATTATCCTCATGTTGTATTAATTTCATTATAATTTTTTAGAAAATAAAATGCACTCTTAAAAATGGTGTGTGTAATACACTTTTTATTAGTTTGGATGAAAAAAACTAATGGTAGTACTTTAGTCTAAAACGATATGGGGGCTTTTTAGCTATATTTGAATGATAGGGACATAAAGTATTCCAATTCCAAATCACAAGGGGCTAAAATGAATTTACCCCTTACCTTTATACTTTTAAATTTATTTTATTTTAATAAGATATATTTAGTATTATATATAAAAATTTTATTTTTATAAAATTAATTCCATCCTAAATATAAAGATAAAAACATTAAATGGTGACTAATATTTAACATATTTAATAAAAACTAAATTAATAATTCAAAATATATATAAAAAGTATATAATTAAAATGATTTGTATGATATAAGTTAATATAAATAATAAAATTATTTTTAATTGATATATGTATATATATATAGTAAGAGAAAACATAGAGATTAAAACAAATAAAAAAATATTAATTCAAACCATACAAATAAAAATAATTACTCTGTGGAGAGAGAGAGAGAGAGAGGTCCAAGTCTAATATGTGCATGGGTGCAAGTCTAATATATGAGGAGTGCAAGTCTAGTCTGTGGCGGGTTGAAAGTCTAATCTGAAGGGTGCAAGTCTAGTATGCGATGGGTACAAGCCTAATCTATGACAAGGTACAAGTCTTATCTGTGGTTGGGTGCAAGTCTAATCTATGGTGGGTGCAAGTCCAATATGCGAGAAGTTATCGGTTAGTCTTGGAGTATTACTCCACACCATTCACTAAAGGACAAGTGTCTACTTATCTCCTAAAAAGAGACAAAAATATAGTAGATCCCACTATTTCAACTAATAAAATCAAGTTGAAGCACCATATCAACATGCCCCAGGAGTAATGAATAAATTTCCCCAATATGTAGTTTGCAAGTGCAACTTGTGCATGGATAAAAATCTAATATGTGGTGGGTGTCAGACCAGTTACAGGTATAGAATAGACTGTGCGTGTAATGGACTCTTAAACTATGAACTTCAATAAAGAAACAAATAAATAACATTAAAAATTATAATTAACTTTTAATCTTAAGAACAGGAAATGATGAGAATAAAATTAGGAAAAGTCCAAACATTCTATAATTATTGTCAGTATAAAAGGTTAAAGGTGGTCAGTCGTTTACCTCTGGGAAGGTGGCTGGCATTTCAATGGCTTAGGATCACCGGAGGTGGAGGAAGACAAGATCTTAGAGATACAAGAAGGTGGCAAAGAGAGACCTTGAACACTTTGGGTTTATGTTGTTATGTTATTTTATGTTGTTGTGTTTGTGGTTGCATTTATGATTATTGGAGCCCAAGCAACCTATATATAGGTGGCAAGTTCTCCTCAACTCAACAGGAAGGTGATATGAGCCCCATTGGTTATGTCCTATAATTCAAGTCCTTAGTGAGGTTGCATCATAGAAGTTGCAGGTGTAGGTAAGATATCTGGAGAGGTGTATCATATATGCAACAAACATGAATGTAAAGTCAACGCCCTCTCTCTCTAAGCCTAGCTTGGTCAAGGTGGAGTCACTACAACAAATTTGACTTTTTACAACATCAAAAACATGCCATGGATACGATTTTATGACGCACAATGTAAAGCTGTATTTTGACCAATAATGGAAAGTCATTTACTTCAACGGCATGCCGTAGTATATTGTTAAAAACATTTTAATAGTCGATCTTGTGAGTCGTATTTGATTTTTTTATAACTACTTTTGCACGCCATTAATTCCTAGGACAAATCACAACTCTCATTGCTTATCGTAAAATATGCAATACAGCGACCTATTATGCCTGTCGTAGAATATGCAAAACTTTATTTTTTTTATTTTTATTTTTATTTAATTCATCAGGTTCTATTTGACCTATTCTGTACAACCTAACAAACATTACAAACAAACTTCACAAAACATCAATTAACCACCAAAATATTATTTCAAGTATCAAAAAGAAACTATATCCATAAGTTTTGAACATTCAACAATTGTTTATACATTCCAAATGTTGTTTATATTCTGCTCTTACTCCATTTCACCTGTTCAATACAATATCAAGAAAGTATTGCAAATTCATTCTAACAAACTTCACAAAACATATGTATATGTACGCATCAATCACAAAAATATAGTTTTAAACATTAAAACATATCCATTGGTTTTAATTAAACATCCAAAAACTATCTGTCGGTCCTAAACATTCAAAAACTATACACAAGTTCTAAACCTCCAAAAACTATTCATATCTAGGTTCCAAACATCCAAAAACTATCCAGAGTGCATTGAATTTCACTTTCTAGTTTTGTGGATCTCTATTAACTTTATTCGTCTTCATTATCTGTTTTTACATAGCAATAGAGGAAGGACAACATAAAAAAAAGGGTTGATATCTGCTTATTGGCTGCAAATTTGGCAATTTCACGCTATCATCATTCCCCATTCCAAGAGTTCATCAAGGCATTCCCTGAACCTTGTACTACATGTGAATAGATTTCATAATTTAATTTTATCCAAGGTACAAAATTTAAATCAATAAGTAGTGATGCTGATGGCCACAATACTCATGAAAATCAGTTACTGTTTCCATAATTTGTGATGATTTTGATAGAAATCAAACAAGAAAATCATACATAAACTAATTAAAACAAGGTCCAAACTCAATTTTCACCAAAATTCCTAAAATTAATTATGAAGATTCCTAAACATATACATAACCCTTATAAAAATTTAAAAATAAAAAAAGTTTCTAAAATTTCATTATGTTTAAGAGATGAAAATCATAAAATAGTTGGACATTTATTGCATGCACAGTTTGCTAACTCAATATCCAAGTATTGTAATTAAAATGAGACAAGTCACATTTATATCTTGAAAAACTTATCATTTATGTTGAATGGGTTGCACTGACAGAGAATCCCCCTTCAATTTTGTAATAACATGTTTATAATAAACAGAACATAATGCAAATGACCAAGTGAATACATATAGAAAATCTAAGAACTAAATTATTCCTAAGAGTAAATAAATTATATAAAATTTGGATACATACATAAATCAAGTTAAGAATCCGTCATGGAAAACAAATGGGATGTAAGTAATTCAAAGTGTGGACATCAATATTAGCATTAATGGCGTTGGCATTGACATGTCGTGATTAGGATACTATTTACGACGTGCAAAAAAAGAAAGTCATAAAAGTGAAAAACTACGACTTGCATTGATTGTATGCCGTTTATGTGGTGCTATAAAAACTCAGTCTTGTTGTAGTGAGTTGTGTCTACATAGAGAAAACTACATGACCTTGATTTAGCTTCTAATCCGCAATCCTCGCCTAGGTACTCCCAACCTAGGAAGCCAAGTAACTAAGTAAAGTAAGTGAGTACATGGGAGAGCTAGCGGCTAATCCTAAGCAGCCAAGTGATCATAAGTGAGCCAAGAGTCTAACCATGTTGTCATTGAGCTGGAGTGAGTGGGTAGAGAATTCATTCTCTCACAAGACTTGAATGTAACACCCCTAAAATACATAAACTAAGCCAAACAATGTATCTCATTATTTATGGAAAAACTATAAATAATCTCCACCTTTCACTGACCAATTCGTACCAAATCCCTATATTTCATTTCATGGTTTTCTTTTTGAGATTTACAGATAAAATCACATGCATTAACATGTTCATCATTCCAATGACATGAATCTATAGCATGTCGTTACAAGCATAAAAGTTAAATAAATACAATTCCATACCCTAAAGGCTACAAGTTCCAAGGCTTAGTGCAGTTACATCAAAAGTGGTTTTCAAACCCAATACATATAAAGCACTCGACTTGCAAAATAAACAAAATAGAAATGACCTTTACACTCCACAATCCTCTATGCTCACATATCGGTGGAGGTACACCATCAACACCTGAAAAATTGTTTCTACATATGGATAAGCATAAAGCCTAACCGAGATGGTCTTAATGAAGTGCATGAACGTAACGACATCATATGGTGAATGCAAGTGAAATGCCATGCCAAAAACAAAAGTTTTAGTTTTCAAATCTCATGTCATGCTCTCATTCAAAAACCATAGTCTCATTAAAAAACCATAAAACAATTATTTCTTTCATTACAACAAAACACGAGGTGGTAAATATGACTCTAGTATTCCCTGGGCTAGTATCTACAAGTAGTCTCATCAAGAACTACCAAAACCATTTTACCAGTTCTTAATTGGAAAGAAATTGGGACCTACTTCGTGCATGTTTTAGAACTTTCACCATGGACCTAAAGCCAACTTAATTGTCAACAATCTACACCCTCTAACCGGATTTACTAAGGTATTTACCCCATTTTCTCAATGCAAATTAATCATTCTCAACAAAACAATTTCGGCATTTCTCTAATGTAATGCGAAAATATAGTCATAAAGTCATATGATGATCAATGGCATGCACGAATTTGGAAATATTTTAATTTACCTAGTTCATATGCATTTTCTAGAACAAATAATGCTATACTCTAGTGATAGCCAAGACAATTATCCCTAACTCGACATTTCGCAAATAAACAATATATAGAGAAAAATTCAATAATTCCCACCAATCTCAATATAGGAAAATCACTTCTCAAACTTCTCATGACATTAATGTCTTCCAATATGTAATCAAAACCTATAGCTGTGCCAAGAATTTCATAATTTCCAATTACCCAACTAACTGTCCAAGTTCTCAAATCCTAGAGTTTGAGGAAATATTTGAGGATTTCAAGGTCTTAAATAGAGATTTCTCAAATTAACAAGCCAAGAATATTTTGAGTGAACCAATTTGAAGAATTTATAGAGAAATGAAAAATTCTCCATTTTTTTTTTGTTGTACATTTACAATAATATAATAAAACACTAGATCTCCAAATACATCAAACTATCAAAATAACACATAATGATGCTAAATAACATACAATGTTAAGAAAATCCCTACCTAAAGCTCTAGAAGAGAAACAGAGGAAAAATTCAATTTTTGACGTTGTTGGATTTCGATCTCCACTGGTCAAAATGCTCCTCTCGAAATGCTCTTCAAAATGGTCTCAAGAATTAGGGTCAAAATGTGTGTTGATCTTATTGGATATAGAAAAATGCAAAAGTTTAGGTGTTGTTGTAGAGAGAAGAGGGAGAGAAAAGTGTTTAGAGAGAGAGAGAGAGAGTAGTGAAAAGTAAGGGAGAGATGAGAGAGGCATAAGATTTTGAGTGTTTGGGTTCAAAATTCGAGACAAAAACACGAAACCCCGCACGTGCGATGGCCATGATCGCATGTGCGATTTGCTCCTGAAAAATCAAGGTTGACAGCCCTAGCTCGTCGCACGTGTGACCCCAAATCTAGAAAACTCAATTTTACTCTCTTTCAATCCACACACGAGGGTCCCAATAGGTACACACGCAAGACTGTCTTGGTGGTCAAAATCTATTCTAAGGTGTTCCATCCTCCTCCAGTTCTGACCCTACACTCGGAATTCAAAGTTTACTAACTTGGGTATGACAATTGATTCTAGGTGACCAGTCGAGCAGTGAAAAGACCGCTCAAGCGGATATGTGAGACTCTCAATAGTGGGTTTTGTAGGTTAGATGGAAATAAGGACCACTTGAGCGGTCAAGTTACCGATCAAGTGAAGAAGAGGGGGTTTCTTAGAATCATGTTTTGCAAGCTGATATACAAAGAGTTTAAGTTCACCACTCAAGCAATGAAAAGACCGCTTGAGTGGTCTTGGCATTATCAACAACTTACAAGTTTCTTTTTAGATCATTTTCTTAATATTTTCTTTTTTTTCCCCTTACATTCTCTACCTCTAGCTCTGAAAACCCTAGCTCTCTTACTCTAGAAATCTCTCATTCTACTATGATCTACACCTTCACTCTTTACAAAAATCGAAGTCTACGTGGAGATTGTGCCTTTTCATCAATTGGATCCTTGATTTTCTAAAGGAATCTTTTTGATCTAGCTTTTCTACTTTCATCTTTGAGGTAGGACTACTGTTAATCTTGTATCTCCTTATTTTGAGGATGTTTATGTGGTGTTATTATGACATTGATGCTCTAATTAAATGTTTGAGTTTATAAAATTGAGTTTTTGTTTTCAAAAATGAAACTTCTATACATTTTCTTAAGATTTCTATTAATGGCCATGGATTGTGGAGATCTTAGTTGAAAAATAGCATTTAACATGAATGAGGGGCAAAAGCCCCAAATTTTATAAAAACTCTAACTTTTGAAATTGAGAAGCGATGTGATTAAATAGAATGGATTTTCAATTCTTTAAACTAATGAATTAATTATGAGATTATGAGAGGTATATTGATTTGAGACTTATGGAATTGGTAATGCTAAAGATTTTTTTGAATTGAAGATTGTTTCTCCATATCGTTTTAATTACCAAAATGGTGAAATTTACTGTTTATCTCATGAATGTACAAATTCTTTGAAGTTTGGGAAGGCTGTGTAAGGGGGTGGTAAATATCGTGTGAGTTTGGGTAGGGAGTCGGTTTTGGAAAATGTTATGTGTTGTTAGTACCTGCACAAGAAAGGTCTAGGTGCCCAATTGCCTTGTCTTGAGCTTATTGCCAAACAAATATGGGAAAAATATTTTTGGGTGTCCATTGGTCTTGCCGTATTGTAGTCGGTAAAAGTGAAAAAACGGATGGTTTTGGGTATCTATTCCCTGCCGTATTAATAGCTGGCAAATGTTGGGGATATTTTTGGATATAAACCTATATGTATATGTATTGGGACTCCTCTTAGTGACTTCACGGTGTATTTATGCCCAGTGTTGGATATGGCTTTGATGGCACATATAATACCTATGCATCTTTTCCTAAATCTTTAATCTAAATGAAATAAAATGTGTTTTGGGTAGTGTTAATGCCATATGGATTCTTTGAATAATTAGATACTCGATTAAAGTATTTCTACGGGCACCTAACTCATTCCTGTCTAACCTTTTCAGGACTTGGTGATGTGCAACCACCTTAATGAGGAAGTGGTGGATTTTGTTTTGATTGGAGCACGAAAGCTCATGGATGTACTATGTGGAAGTTGCAAGCTTATTTGTTTTGGGATCATGTGTCCGTTTTGTTGTAACAAGGCTACAGCTTAACGTTTGTAAGACATTAGGGAATTTTTATTTGTGTCCTCTAGCTTCTTGAACTATGGTATTGATGATGTAATTAAGACATGAACATGGAAGTTTGTAATTTCTAATGTGTAGTTCAATAAGAAAGAGGGTTTTTGAGCCAATGTTAAGAGGTGAGATTGCAAAATTTTGAATTAATCATGTTATGAGTATTATTTTCATTTAAATAATTTGGGGGTGTTACAAATTGGTATCAGAGCTAACAAGATTTGAATACCTTGAGCTTGTAGGATGTGGCTTGCACCATAATGGGTTTGCCATGCTAGGAAGGGATGTTAGTTGTCTTATATGATTATGTGTTTATGTGGGAATATGGGTATGGGGTCAAACTTCTACAATACAAATTGTTTTCACTACACTTATTGAAGTCGTTTTGGAAAGGCACTTGGTCAATGCTTTTTTCCAATTGGAAGTCTTTGAGCACCGTGGAACAATTTAATATCTTAGAGGGACGGTTCATATATGGTTTATGTGACAAGGTGCTAATGTGGTCTGCTTAATGTGATTCAAGTGTGTGGATGGTCTTGTGTTATAGTGTGTGTGATGGGTAAGACTAAGTGTGGGCGTGTGAGCCACGAATTTAATCTTATCTTTGTTTCTTATAGGATGTCTGGACATGGCAAGGGCTATGGTAGACCTCACCGGGATGGTCAGGATATTCCAGTCCAAACTAAGATCCCTCCTTAAGAAGATTGAGTGCGTTAGAACAATGTGGCCACTCCTCTATCCCAAGATACAATGGGGGACATTAGCCTAAGAGATGGTAGGGGCTCTTAGGGAGTCTATGGATATGCTTAGAGTCGAGTAAGCGGCCAGGACTATTGAAGGGGAAACTAGAACTTCATTCCTAAAGAAGGAATTCTTTCGTTCCAACTCCACCGAGTTTAGTGGCGAGCTTGACCCTATGAAAACAGATGAGTATTTAGAGTAGATCGTCAAATCTTTTAAGATCTCAAATATATGTGAGGGTGAGATTCACGTGGCATTGGTGGCCTGTCAATTGAAAGGAGAGGTCGGGTAGTGGTGAAAGTATGCTAAAAACCGCATTGAGCATACATGGGAGGCATTCACAATGCCTTTCAAGAGAATTTTCTCTCTCCCACTACTACCAATCTATCCCACTTTGCACTTGAGCGTGTGGCGACCAAAGAGCACCGATGCTTGGAATTTGAAAAGATGTTGAGACTGAAAATTTTGATAAAGGTATTGGGTAACATGATTAGAGATTACGATTGGCTTTTGGAGGCCGCGGCTCATGTAGAGATTATGGTTGAGGTAGAGAAAACAAGGCCGAAGTTAAAAAGGTCAGGGCATTCAGAGTCTCGAGGTGATTCCGGTCTTCTAAGAAGTCTAAGGGTTCATCCTCTTTTCAGTCACTATCATAGCAGGCTAAGTCTTTGGGTTCGATGATGAGGCGAAATTCTAGGAACATGGGTCAAAACCGTGGTGCTTGTTATTGATGTGGCAAGCTGGGTCACAAAGCTCTAGAGTATGGTTAGAGGGTTGGGCCACAAACACAATCGACTCATCCTCAAAGCCAGTCTCATAGTAGGGGCTAGACGCTATCTTGTTATTAGTCCGGTTAGTTAGGGCATTTGAAAAAGTTTTGCCCACAGAGAGCAGGGTCAGCTACTATATCAGGATCTCACTAGTTAGAAGGTTTCCAAACGGGTCAAGGTCAGAGACAATCTCCCTAGCCAGTCTAGTTGGGCCAGGCATCCAAAGCAGTGCACGAGACCATATCTGCACAATCTGTGCAATAGGCCTATGTTCTGAGACCAAGGAGAGCAGCAACCACAGGAAAGGGTATATGCTGTCACTACATCTGAGCAATTTTCAAGACCATCTTTTGTATGAGGCACTTATCTTGTCTTCAGTAGTTGGGCTAGCATGTTGATATAGACCGAGGCATCGCATTCTTTCATGTCTTCTGCATTTGTATTGGTTTTGAGGTTAGAAGTGGATCAGTTAGCTTTCCTACTTATGGCAGAGTCACTGGTTAGAGCTAGTGTTGTATTAAGAAAAGTATGTTGTGGTTGTGAAATAAAAGTTATAGAGCGTCAACTTTTGTTTGATTTTATGGTGTTAGACATGTTGGGTTATTTGACGTTATCTTAGGTATTGATTGATTTTCTTCCTACCATGCCACTATAGACTGTTATCATAAGAGAGTTACTATTTGTACACTAGCGGCGGATTGCTTCTACGTTTTGGGTGATCGTTGTGATATGTCTACACCGTCGTTATATGACTTCGGGGTCAAGGCGAGTTTAATTTCATTTTTGCTTTATCCTTTGCCGAAGAGAGTAGTATGGCTCAAGATATACTTCCTAGGGTGGTTTGTAAGTACCCGGATGTCTTTTTGGATGATCTTACCAAGTTATCGCCTCACCAGGAGGTCGAGTTTTCCGTAGACTTGATGTTGAGAATGACACCTATTTCCATGTCACCGTTTAGGTTTGCACTAGCTAACTTGGTTGTTCTGAAGGAACAATTACAAAAGTAGCTAGATAAGGGCTTTATACACCCTAGCACTTCACCTTGGAGAGTTCTGATCCCTTTTACTGAAAACAAAGACGTCTCGTTGAGGTTATGCATCGACTACTGCAAACTGAATAGGTTATGGTTAGGAATAAGTATCCGTTGCCTAGAATAGATGATCTTTTCGACCAACTAAATGGTTCGTGTTGCTTTTTTTAAAAATTGATTTGAGGTTGGGTTATCACCAATTGCGAGTCAGGGATGCGTATATCCTAAAGATGACATTCCATACTAGATATGGCCATTATGAGTTTCTAATCATGCCATTTAGTCTGACCAACGCACCTTCTACATTCATAGGATTAATAAATCGAGTCTATCAGGCATTTCTTGACAATTTTGTAGTCAGCTTTGTGGACAACATTCTTATCTACACACCCTTCGAGGAGGAGCACAAGACACACCTCCGCATTTTTCTACAACTCCTTAGAGAACACCATTTGTATGCAAAATTTGAGAAGTGTGAATTCTGGCTCTCAGAAGTGAATTTGTTGGGTCATGTAGTTTCTGGAGATGGGATCAGGGTAGACTCTTCCAAAATTGAGGTAGCACAAAAATAACATCAGCCTAAGAACATCTTTGAGATCCGTAGCTTCTTGGGTTTAACTGGTTACTATCCTCGCTTTGTGAAGAATCTCTCCTCTATATTATCACCTCTGACTAGATTGACAGGGCATGAAATTTGTTTGGAGTGAGGCTTGTGAGAAATCCTTTCAAGAGTTGAAACTTAGATTGACTACTGCTCCTATTCTCATCATATTGAAGCATGGGTTAGGGTATACAGTGTATTAGGAGGCTTCTAAGGAAGGTTTGGGGTGCATTTTGATGCGAGAAGGAAGGGTAGTGGCTTACAGTTCTCGCCAATTGAAAAATCATGAGAGAAAGTATCTGAACCACGACCTAGAACTGGCCGCAGTCATTTTCGCCTTGAAACTTTGAAGGCATTACTTATACAGTGAGAAGTTTTCATTATACCAAGATCTATACCTTTATTCTTTACAAAAATCAAAGTCTACGCAAAGATAGTGCCTTTCCACTGATTGGATCCTTGATTTTTCGAAGAGATCGTCTTGATCTAACTTTTCTACTGTAGACCGCCCAAACTCCGCTTTGCGCACGAGAGCGCGAATTGTAGTTCTTAGCTACTACAGTTCAGACTCATGTCACAATTTTGAATGTAATCTCACAAAGTGCAATGTAAGACTGATAAATCACCAAAGAGTCCAAATTTGGCAAATCGTTTTGGAAAATCGATTTTAATCAAAAAACGCCAAACATGGACTGCTTTGCCAGATTTCAGAGTCACCATCTAAATGTTTTGTTTTTGGAAAATTTAGGAAACCCTAACTCGTTCCTATGGCCACGTGTCCGTCATCACCAAAGTTGTCTCGACTCAGGAACTTGGGTACGAGAGGGGAAGGTCCTGAAATGAGCACCCCCACTCGCCTGATCAAAGGATCGGCCTCTACTAACATGATATGTTATTTTTGAAAATACATGCGTTCTTATTCCGGTTTATTAGCTAACCTTACTATGTAATGCGCACAGCATACAAGTATAGACTGAATCACTCAAATTGGAACAAAACATCTCATGTTTATTTTTCGAAAATGGTTTGAAAGTGTTACTCGCAAGCAACCTAAGACGCGGATTTGCCACCCTCAAGTGGGCTTAGAAAACAACATGATTTTGCCACCTCAAGTGGGCTTAAAAACTCGCATTTGATGAATTGTTCCAATTCAAGCAATGAAGCCTTCATCCACAGGCATTCATGCAGTTAAACACTTAAGCAGTTAGCCTCATGGCAAACATGCTATACATGGCAACATACACATCTCATGCAGCATGCTAAAGCGTAAAAGTGTACCTAGTACTCCGAGCCAAAACAAAAGCTATGTTAGAAAACAATGCATGCTCCTAACTATACAAGAGTGCCTCATGCAACACATGCAAAATGTAACTAAGATAGGCTCGGCTATTCTAAGATGCCATGTGAATGCAACTTGATAACATGTATTCAAATTGGTATTGAAATGCAATGTAGTTTGTATGATGCGCCGAGCTTGGTGCATGCAAAACAGATGAATGATGCACGCATGCGAAGTATAAGGATGCTAATTGAAAATGACCCTAAACTAACCATCGAAAGTGGTTAAGTAAAAGAGAGAAAGAAATGGGGTTGGAAGACATGCATCACACACACGCATACTTATTACAAAATTTGCCCTCTCGACGGAGGGTCCAAATAATAAGCTAACTAGCTAATCTAAGCTAATTAAACTAATTATTACAAAACGAAGCTAATTAACTAACAAGTTAACTAATTACAAACACAAATGAATAGTTAAGTGCATTAACTACTTAAGTAAAGAACCAAATAGCTAACTAGCTAAGTAAAGCAGTTAAAAGGAGCCTCGGGGCGAGAAGTGCATGCATGCTCGGTCGCCTCGTTCAGAAATCCATCGCTATGCCCCAACTTGCCTCTGTTTGTATTTGATTTCAGAACACTGTACAAACCTCCAGATAGCTTCTACTCCATCATTGAGACCTCCAGGAAGGCTGCCGACCACTTAGTGGTGTTGTAGACCACCTGTAGACCACCTAAGTATGCTGCAGACCAGAAAAAGTGGTCGGCCAGCCACTTTTATGGTCTGCCGACCAGAAATTCTACCACACTTCCAGTTTGCTGCAACAGAGAACAAAAAGGGGCACACCAGTGCATTTGCAAAGTATGTGTGCATGACCACCCTCCCTATCATTTCTTAAGCTCAAGGGAGTGCAATACTCGACTCTCGGGCCACCAAATGAGCATCTCAATGCATGATGGCTGAGAAGCCAAGTTTGCACAATTCAATGTCAATGAATGCACAAATAACACACAAGGGCCTTAACCTCTATCATGCTTGATCAAGACGGTCGGCGATTGAGAAATGAGGCATGTTTCATCACTTCAAGTATGAAACGTCCCTTATTTCTCGTGTTTGGATTAACACCCAATCCAAACACATGCAATGCAGCTCAAGCATACCAAGCACAATGCAATGCAACATGAGCATGTAAACAACATGTAATGTAACAACATGCAAACACAATGCAATGCAAAATGCAAACACAATGCACTGTAGCAACATGCAAACAACATGCTCTTCTATGAATGCTAGAATGACATGCACAAGGTTCCAACATAGGAACAATGCATGCATGGCAAGTTTAGAAGCTTAGGGCATCAAAGCTAGGAAAGAACATCTCACAAGAGGCATGCAATACAATACTCAATGGACTTAAATCGAATATGGACAGACCTAAATCATGCCAAAACAGTGGCCAAAACACTTCGAAATGAGGGCATGAAAGGCAGGATGGTGATGCTCATGCAATGGTCCATCAACTAAGCATAAGAGCACAACTCTCAAACATGATTAAGAAGTGACAAACATGGAAGCATGACAACACTATAAGCTCTAAAATCAGGTGTGAAATGATGCCAAATCATCCAAACAACACAAGCATAGCATGCTAGGGACATGAAAACACAAGGCTAGTCAAGCCTATTGCATTACAGCTATGCAATACATGAACCATATGGCCAAGACAACCCAAAATAGTCCTAGAGCATGTCAAAATAATGCTAAAACATGTGTGGAGTATAGCTAAGACAAGCTAGCATGAAGGGCATGAAGCATGGAGTATGCAAGGCCAACAAAGAGGATTACACTACACCCACCAAAACCAAGCATGAGATGACTTCACCAACAAAAATTAGAGTTGTATCATGGCAAAATAAGACAAAAAATACACTGATATGGTAGCCCAAATGCTTAGGCATGCATGCATACATATTGGCTCATGGACAAGGCATAAAGGTACAACTCTTAAACACAATTAAAGAGTGATAAACATGAGAATATGGAAAAGATATAAGCTCTGAAATTCCATGCCAAATGATGCCAAGGCATGCAAACATCACAAGAATAGCATGGTAGGGGCCTCAAAACTCAAGACTAGTCAAGGCATTTGCACTATAGCTATGCAAAACATGAGTCACATGACCAAGGCAGCCCAAAACAGTCCTAAATAAGCCCAAATGGAGTTCTAAAACATGCTTGAAATAAGCTAAGAATGGCTAGATTTAGAGGCCAAAACAATAGCACATGTTAGGCAATTTAGCACATTTGCACTACAAGTATACAAAGCATGCAAGAGGTGGCCAAACCAGCCAAAATCAGAGTTATGGCATATCAAAATAACACCAAAAATGGGCTGATACTAAGCCAACACATGCTAGAATAACAAGTAACTCATTAGGCATGCAAGGCTAGCAAAGAGGATTTACACTACAAGTGTAAGGAGCATACAACAAGTGATCAAACCAACTAAAAATAGAGTTAATTAATGTTAAATAATGGCAAAAAATGTGCTGGAGTGGAGCCAAAACATGCTAGAATTATAGGCTAAAATAACAAGCATACAAGGTTAGTGAGCAAGGTTTACACTATAAGTGTAAGTAGCATGCAAGGAGTGGCCAAGCCAGCCACAAACAGAGCTAAAACATGTTAAAAAAGTCACAAAAACATGCTTAAACTAAGCCTCAAGAAGGGAGAAATACATGCTCATTTGATAGGCCAATAACACATGCTAACAAGACAAGAGGAGGAGGGACCACCCCCTCCCATTTGGGACCTCAAAACCACATTTCTACCACTAAAAATCCACTCGATTTCAGTGGTTAAAAGGCCAAACAAAGATGGTTTGAAAGGTGGTGAAAGATGGCTCAAAAGGCTTTACAAGCCAAGAAGCAAAAGGAAGGGAACACCCCCTAGCCAAACAAGGCTTAAACCACCACTTTGAGGACTGAAAAATAGAGTTTTTTTCAGTCCAAAACCAAGCCAAAAATATTTTGAAAGGATGGCAAAACAAGCATGTAAAGTTGGCCAAGATAGTGTACAAAAATGAGCTTAAAAGAGGGAGATGCTTACCCTTGAAGCACAGTTGCAAAATAGCCAAAATTCTGAGCTAAAACCACCTTAGGAGCTCCAAATGATCCTCAAAGAACCTCAGCCCAATGGTGGTTAAGTTTGGTTAAGGGTCTCTTTGCAAAAGTATAGAGAATTCTAAGCTTAAGGCTCAAAAACAAGAGGAGAAGCATGCTTCTAGAGGGAGGGGGCTGGAATTTTGCTCACAAAATTATAGAAAGAGAGAGACTTTTTAGAGAGAGAGACTACCCAAAACTTGTTAACCCTTCAATCTATGAGATATGACTCAATATATAGCAATATATGAGCATTTGGTCGAAATATCTGATTTGGAAATATCTGATGCAGTGCACAACAGCTGGAGAGGAAATATCTGGGAATTTTGGGCTTTCTGGTCGACCGACCACTTCAACTGGTCGGTCAGCTACTTTTTTTGGTTTGCAAGGATCATTTCTGGTCAGCATATGGTTGGCATGCTTAAAAAGTGGTCGGCACACTCCCTTGGTGGTCTGCAGCAAAAATCAGCCTTGGTCCCTGACTTAAAGCAAGCTTAACTCCTTCATTTGGATGCCTTTTTAGGTCATTCTTGTGTGCAAATTGAAGCCCCAAAAGTAAGCTTTCCAATGGTGGTGCCCTCATAGCTGAAATCCAAGTATTAAAAAGGATAGGCCTGATTTAGCGAGGGATACTCGACTCTCTCTTAACGGTTCATGCCCATATTCTTCTCCAACTTGGTTTCTTTCCTCTTCTCCTCTTTTCTTCAACTCCAAAACCCCAAACAAGATGTTTTTGAAGATTTTTGAAGAGTTCACCTCTCTTTCATTCATTTCTACTTTGTCCCTGCTCGATTTATCGAAAAGCGCAACATTTAACAAAATGCGAGCGTCAGAACATTGTAGGAACTTTGTTTCAAAAATATTTTGAAAGAGACGGTTTTAAGGTCTAAAATCTTTGGTCAAAATAGTTTTGGTCCAAAAATGGGGTATAAGGTTTGGATTTGACTCTCTCCTTGCCAAAGAAACCAAACCTTTACACTGCAAAACTTTTAACACCAAGTAAACCATCAGTAATGCCCAAGTTTTAAGGGCGGTCAAAAATGGCGTGTCTACATCTACTTTCACCTTCAAGGTAGGATTGGTATCTCTTTATTTTGAGGATGTTTATGTGGTGATATTATGACACTGCCATAATTAAATGTTTGAGTTTACAAAATTGAGTTTTGGTTTTCAAAAATGAAATTTCTGCACATTTTCTTAAGATTTCTATAAATGGTTATGGATTATGGAGATTTTAGTTGAAAAATTGCATTTAACATGAATGAGGGTTAAAAGCCCCAAATTTTATAAAAACCCTAACTTTTGAAATTGAGAAGGGATGTGATTAAATGGAATGGATTTTGAATTGTTTAAATTAATGAATGAATTAGGAGATTATGAGAGGTATATTGATTTGAAACTTATGAAATTGGTAACTCTTGAGATTTTTTTTTTTGAATTATGAATATTGTTTCTCCATATTCGTTTCAATTACTTGAATGGTGAAATTTACTCTTTATCTCATGAATGTACAACTCATGAATGTACAAATTCTTGGAAGTTTGGAAGGGCTGTGTAATGGGGTGGTAAATAGCATGTGAGTCCTGGTAGGGAGTCGGTTTTGGAAAATTTTATGTGTTGTTAGTTCTCGCGCGAGAAAAGGTCTAGGTACCCAATAGCCTTGTCTTGAGCTTATCACAAAATGAATGTGGAAAAAATGTTTTTGGGTGTCCACTGGTTCTACCATATTGTAGTCAGTAAAAGTGGAAAAACAGACGATTTGGATGCCTATTCCCTACTTTATTAATAGCCGGCAAATATGGGGATATTCTTGAATATAAACCTATATGTATATGTATTGGGACTCCTCTTAGGGACTTCACCGCGTATTTATGCCTAGTGTTGGATATGGATTTGATGGCACAATAAAACCTATGCATCTTTTTGTAAATCTTTAATCAGAATGAAATAAAATGTGTTTTGGGTAGTGATAATGCCACATGGAATCTTTGAATAATTGGTTACTCGGTTAAAAGTATTTCTATTGGACACCTAGCTAATTCTTATCTAACCTTTTCAGGACTCGATGATGTGTAACCACCCCAATGAGGAAAAGGTGGATTTTGTTTTGATTGGAGCACGAAGGCTTATGGATTCATTATATGGAAGCTCCAAGCTTATTTCTTTTGGGACCGCATGTCCATTTTGTTGTAACAAGGCTACACCTTAATGTTTGTAAGCTATTTTGTATCCTTTAGCTTCTTGAACTATGGTATTGATGATGCAATTACGACATGAACATGCAAATTTGTAATTTTTAATGTGTAGTTCAATGAGAAAGGGGGTTTTTGAGCCAATGCTAAGAAGTGAGATTGCAAAATTTTGGATTAATAATGTTATGAGTATTATTTTCATTTAAATAATTTGGGGGCATTACATCGAAATTATTAAAAATGGCTACACAAGGTCGAAAAATGAACTTATTGACATTACACAGTGCTCAATACTTCAAAAGTAATGTAAACAAACTAAACAAATGAATTCAAGTCGGGTCTGAGACCTTGACACCACAATGAGGGACTATGTAGAGCTCTACGTGAACTATAGTGCCGCTTCTTGCTTTGACTCATTTGCCTTTATTGTTAGGGCTGCAGCCACAATAGTGAGTTTTGTATTTGGTGGTATGCATTCCCTTGCTTAAGCTGGGCATACAACCTCAACTTAAAGTAGTGTCTCAGAGGTCTACCCAATGAATGTGTGCTGGTGATGACATGATGCCTGTAGGGCTCTGTAGACACCCCATTTTGACTGCCCTTAAGACTTGGGCACCTCAAGTTGAACACTTGATGATGAATTATTACACTGTACAATCGTTCAATTTCTTCAGCAAAAGGCTTCGATTTTCAAGCTTCAAAACCAAAATCTTGTACTTTCTTTGAATCAAAACCTATTTTTTTCTAGCATGACCATTCAGAGGCTTGCTGGCCAACAAGTTGCCGGTAGGCCACTTTTGGTTGGCCGACCGTCCACCTTCATGGTCAATCGGCCATTTCTAGCGGCAAGCAGATATTTTCTGCTACCAATTGTCCGCATGGGCATGTCTTGCACTAGCTGGCTCAATACAGATATTTCTGACATGAGATAGTATTTTTCTATAAATAGATGACCACCCCTCTTGGTTTGGGGTTAGAAAATTTTTCCAAGAGCCTATAGCTTGCTCAACACACTTCTCTACTCCCCTCTCTCTTGAAATATACATACACTATCCATACACTTCGTAAGCCAAAACTTGAGACCTCTTGTTGAGATTCTTGAACCTAAATTTCAGCTCTTGAGAGTACTCAAATTGTGGTTTGTGAACTAAAGAGCATCCTCTTTTTAAGAGCTATAGCCTTTGCCATCCTTTTCCTTGTTTACACTACTCATTTATTCTCTTTTTCTTGTTGTTTGTACACTGTTTTGGACTAGTTTTGAGGGCTGAAACATGTGATTTAAAAGCTATCAAAGGTGGAGGGGTTAACTACCCTTTCCTGAACCTTATCCCATAGCTTATATCCTTGTTCTTCCCACTTGTTTCTTTGCTTTTAGTTACTTCTTCTTCTTATTTTTTATTATTTTTTTTACTAGAGTTTCTAGAGCCTAAAATATGTGATTTCAAGGTCCAAAAAGTGGGGGGAAAGAGGGGGTGGGGGGTTAGCCACCCTTAAGCTTGCTTTCTAGTTTTGTTCTCTTTCATATTTAGTTACTTTTTCTAGCTTTTAAAAATAATTTCCGCACTGTCTTTTAATAGTTGGGGTTGTTTTAATTGTTTATTTAATTTATGCTTTGAATACTAAGCTTGTGGTGTTGTAAGTCCTCATGGATTTGGGCGTATAGGCCATAGCCACCAATCCATTTGAGTTGATAGCTTTATTACATAGTTTTCATGTAAATAATAGTCTCACTTTTGTAATAATCAACTTTGCATAATCATCTCTGCAACCTCCCTCCATTCTTCATTTATTTTGATTAAAGAGTTGTGTTTACCAAAAGATTGTTGTTCAAGCATAATAACGAGATTTTCCATGATTAATGGTTTAATATCTCTGGAGGTTCATTACCAAGGTATTACGTCTCTCTCATGCAAAGCACAATCTCTTGTTTGGCACTTTTCTTTATTGCTGGTGCATTTACTTCTAAGGGACTAACTTTCTAGTTAGACCTTTGGAAATCACCAAGGAAAGTATCATTATAACTTGTTATCAAGTTTGGATTTAGAGTCATTATCGCTCATTATGGGTTTGATTAGTCATTATTGCTCTTTTGAGTTTGACTAGTCCTTATCACTCATTTTGGGTTTGCCTTGGAATCCATTATCACTTGTAAATGAGTTTGACTCTTCCTTTGTAATTTCCCCCATAGAAAAGGGCTTGAAAGGCTCATTTCTCGGGTTAAGTCAATGCTTGCTATTCTTTATATCTTTTGGACTCAGTGGACATAATTATCACTTTTGGACAAAAAGGAATAAACGATAAGAAATGGAAAGGTAATGTAAAAGAGGCTAATAAAATTGAGGTAAAAATGGTAAGAAAATTGCGTTGGGTTGAATCGGATGTTATATTGAACCTACTACATTTTGACTCATTGCATACTCTTTTTTTTTTTTTTGATCAGCAAAGAAAAATTTCATTAATCAACATGAAATTAAAGGTACAGGAAGATGAAATGCACTGAGAGAGATTCGGACAGTACAAAGTACCCCTACTACTGCAACTCGCAACCATACAACCAACCCCTTGGCCTCACGATTTTTTTTTTTAAACAAAAAACGTTAAGAAGGACTTAACAAAAAATAAAATACATGATTCCCCACAACATCAACCCACCAAAACACCCAAACTGCTAAAAAAACTTATTCTAACACCCAAGTTGGTAACCCAAAAATTTTAAACACTAACTGCACTCCCAATGCACCTGCACTCCCATGCCTATGCTGCCCATGCCTGTGCCAAGACCAACTGCCCACGCCTATGCTGCACTCCCACGCCTACACTGCCAATGTTGATGTCTTCCCAAGGCCAACCACTCACCTGAACACCTAGTCTGCTGCACTCCCAAGGCTACACAACACCTATGCTGCTACACTCCCGAGGCCACACCACCGGAAAGCTCCATAGCCCACAGCTCCAAGGGCCGACACCGGTGTGAAACATCGACCAACCACCCAAGAAAGCTCCAACGCCTATGCTGCTACATCTTCCTTGCTGAACTTGACATTTCAGCTCCAACAACCCTGCTACAACTTCCCTTCTGCAACTTCTCTGCTGCAACTTCTCTTCCCTTCTTCACACCCACGCCTATGCCGTAGTCATAACAAACACCCACTGCAACTCCAAAAGCCAACACTGCTAACGCACACCCATTGCAAATCCACACTCCGACCAACGCTGGGACTCCTCCAAACATTTGGAATAAGATCACCCCTCAAACTCTCTCACAAAGAGGAGCGCACGAACGAAAACCGGACAGATCTGGACCTACTACGACGCCCTTGTTTCCGCCCAAACAAAGCATCAAAACTTGACCACCAATCTGAACCAGAGTTCACCCCTCAAGCTCCTACTTCACGAAAGAGCGCACGAATGAAGATCCTGAACGACCAGAAAATAGAAAAAAACCAACCGCAGCACTCAAAACAAACCGAGGTGGGTAAAATGGGGGAATCAAGTTTATTGGAGGAGAAAAACTAACGAACAACAGCCGGAAAGAGCTAGGCCAGCCGACCGCCATAGCCAAAGGCGGCGGCCGGCCGGCCCAAAAGGAGGCCTAGGGAGGAGGTTTTAAGAGAGAGAGAGAGAGAGAAACAACACTGTTTAGAGAGAGAGAGTAAAAAGTTTCTTAACAAAATCTATTGCATACTCTTTAGTGATGTTTAATAATTCAAGAAGCAATGTCTATCATTTCTCTTGAGGTAACTCCATGATAGGGAGGAGGTGTTATTGGTCTTTTATTTTCCTTTATTAAGTTTTTGTCCTATCTGTTCTAAGATCATTACGCAACAAAAGTGCGAATATTGATGATTTGTGAACCGATTCAACTTCTCCCTTGATCATCTTCATGATAGGGAAGGGTAGAGAGGATAAACATCTTCTGAAAATACTCTGTTTTTGCTCCGTTTTGATTCTGTGGCAGCAGGGCAATTTCAAAAAATAGTGGCCGGCCGGCCACCTTTCTGTTCGGCCGACCACTTTTTAAGGTCGGCCAGCCACCTTTTGTTGTACAGGCAGTGGCATTTTTGTGGTAGAACAAAGCAGAACCTGAGGCCAAAGCAGAATTATTTTTTGACTGCAAACAGAACAAAATCTGGAAGCAAACAGAGAGGTTTCTGGGAGGATGTTCTCAATGGTGTATGTACGGGTCCTCGTTTCCCATTCAAGTCCTTTAAATTCATGCTTTGATAATTACTGTGTCATAAATTAATTAATTGATTTCATTCGGACTTGTAATAATTGGTTAATGTAATTTAGTTAATTTAATTGTGTTGTAATAATTTGTTTAAATTAGGACATTCATTTGGACCCTCTTGTGTGAGGGCAAATTTGTAAACACTTGTAATATTTTGTATGTCTTCCAACCTCCATTCTTTCTCTATTTTATTTACTTGTTTACGATGGTTGCATGTAGTATCATATTTTGGTTTCACATCATTACCATGCGTCCAACCTCCAATCTATTTTTACATGCATTGGGTTCGGTTCATCACTCTAATATTGTTGTCATTTATTACTTGAATATGTGTGTTACTACATGCTTTGAGTTAATTCATATGGCATGTCAAAAACTGAACCTCGTAGTTGTATTTTGCATGTGTTGCATTTGTGATTTGCATATTAGAGCATGCACTTTTCTAACTATTTTCTTCTATTTTGGCTTGCCTCGGTTGAGTACTAGGTGAGTGTTTTTGCTTTAGCATATTGCATGTATGTTTATGTTGTCATATCAAGCAAATTACCATGAGGCTAAGTGCTTATTTGATATATCTCTTTGAATTCCTGTGGATGAAGGCTATTTCGCTTAAGCCAGGATGATTTTTATTAATGTACATATGAGCTTATCTTTTCAAGTAACACATATTCAAAATTCTTTTCAAACAAACATGAAATCAAAGCATTCCAAAGTAGATGAAATAGTTTATACTTGTGTGCCTCACATAGTAAGTTAGCATAATAATCAGAACAAGAGCATATAATGTACATAAAAATCACATCATGATTAGTAGAGGCTGATCTTTGATCATGTGAGTGGGGTGCTCAATTCATGACCTTCCCCTCTTATACCTAAGTTCCCGAGCTGAGACACTTTGGTTATGATGAACAAGTGGCCTTTTGCATGAGTCATGGGTTTTCTAAATTTTTCAAAAATATTTAGGTGGCGACTCTGAAATCTGGCAATGCAGTCTATTTCTAGCATTTCTGATGATAAATGGATTTTCCAAGATTTGTTGAACTTGGACTCTCCTTTGGTGAAGGCTATTTCACATTGCACTTGTGGAACTAGATTAAGAACCACGGGAGTCTGAACTGTAGGGCTATCGTATCCAAGGAGACTAAACCCCTTCGAGGAGCACGAAAAGCAAGCTACAGTCTCTGGTGACTATGTTGGGGATTTAGAGAACTTAACTTGACTTCATGATGTGAAATTTTATCTACACATATATGTTCTTTGCATTGTATTTGCATTGGTGCTCTTAAGTCACTGTGTTTTCTATCTGCTATTCCTGGACGGCTTGCCTAAAAAGCTTGCCAAAAGGTTGGCCGGTTGTGGGCTCTGCAATGTTGGAAACACAACCCTTAGATCTGGATTACCGTTGTACCGTTTGATCCTCCTTCCACTTCTCAGTGTTAGGTGTGAGGTATATTAGGTAATCTTGTTGAGGTACCCCTTTTTGACCAATTAGCTTAGCTGCATATAGTAAAACCTATAATGACTATTCCAACTTAGGACAGGATGCTCACTCGTATGTAGGATTTTGTGAAACTACTTGCTTGAAGTAGTAAAACCCTAGATCATGTCAAAATCTAGGACATGGTAACCTTACCCCCTCATAGGGGTGTTTTGGCTCTCTTTACCTGGTATGTGCTTTATAGTGAAACTGTACATGAATGCTTTATATCAGTGGTATAGTTGATATCAGTTTATGGAGGCAGAATTCAGTGGGAAATACAATCCTTCAGCTGTGATCATATCTGTTGCAAATTGGGCTGCAGTGCTATCCGATTTATTATTGTTATTTTTCTTTTCTTTATTTCTTTTGCTAGGTAGTTTTGCAATCATAGCTTCAGAAAGACCTGATATCTCTCAAGTTTTGTGGACTCGCTTTGGTAGGCTTTGCAAAATTCGAGATCTAGTTGATGGTTAGCCAGCATTAGTCTCCCTCCCACCAGTGGTTCGGAGGAGAAGAACAAGTTAGTTTTCGCCAGCACAGAGCGCTCAACAGTCACCTGTCCGTTCTCACCCACTCAGCTCACCAATAACTAACTCTCTCAGACACGTAATGGCACACAGTAGTCCGGAGGAGGTTGCTGCTATGATGGTAGCTTTTCAAAGAACCATGGATACATTGAATCAAAGAATCGCCGCTTAGGATGAGACTATTGTTGAAATGCGATGCCATCTAGGGCATCAGCATCTACTGTACATCTAGTCCTAGCTACTCATTCGAACATTGATCCACCTCCACCAGCTGAAAACCCTCAAGTCCTAGATCCTTAAGAGATGTTAGCACAAGCTCAACCTTTTAGGCCTCTAGCACACCCCACAGGGGACTTCTTCCTTTCGATATCAATGACATTGATCCTACCATGATAAAAATTGCCAGGCTGGAGAAGACACTCAAGAAATCTCAAGGCTTCAATTCCATCTTGGACATTGAAGACGGTTATACTGAGGCCTCTGTAAGATTTCCAGAAGTTCAAAATGCCTCACATTGACAGATTTGATGGAAGCAAATATCCTATTGTTCACGTTCGTCTCTTCTCGGATGTCCTGAGACCAATAGGCCTGACGTGGGCTTAGAAATTGTCATTATTTGGAAGAACCTTATTAGACGTTGCAGGTATTTAGTATGCCAAACTGGAGGACTCGACTAAATAGAACTGGGAAAAAACTATTTGAGGGATTTGTTAATCAATATTCATACAATACTGAGATAGAAGTAACGATTAGCAAGCTGGAAGCGACCACTCAAAATCCCAAGGAACCCTTCATTAACTTTGTTACAAGATAGAGGGCAAAGGAAGCCAAAATGAAAAACATACCCTCATAAAGGGACCAAGTCTGGTTGGTAGTTCAGAATCTCAAACCGGACATGTTACAAACGATGATAGTTGGGCCATTGTCTACATTTGCTGCTTTACATGAGTTGGGGGTTCAAATTGAGAGCGTGTTTAAGAAAGGCATCATCCAAAGAATAAGTGAACAGGCAAAAAGGCCGTTTACCAAGAGTACCAATGCTAGCAATAGCCCTATTCCTAGGCCTATCGAGATTAGTATCGTCGCCATAATGTCCAAAATAGTCGACCCCTTCACCGGTGTAACCTCACAACCTGCCAGTCCAGCCCGAAACCAATATAGAACCTTTACCCTCCTTCACATGAGCCTAGCCCGTGCTCTCAAACTACTAATGGAAAAAGGGCACCTTAAGTCGCTTGCCCCTCGACCTTTTATTAACCCACTTCCAACTAAACACGACCCCACCTAATACTGTGTTTTCTACCAACAGCACAGTCACCCCACTGATCATGTCATGACCCAACTTGCCCCTAAAAGTTTGGTCGCTGACTGGCCTACACTTTGGCCTTAAAACAAAATTTCAACATAATATTTATTCAATACGGGGCCTTACGAGGAAGCAGATACCAAAAATAATAATAATAGAACGTCCATTAAGCAATGCTTAAATGCTAGGATCTTAAACATTACATCATATATATAAATGTCACATATGCAGTTCATGTATATACAGTCCAAGTTATATAGGTAAGGCAAAAGTTCACAACCCAAAATTTACATATGAACCTAATGCGCAACAGTAGCCATCATAACCTGAACAAAACTATGCTTGGTAAATTATACTACGTCTCTACACGGAGACACTTCTTGGGTGGCTTGACAGAGAGGCGGACCTCAATACAACTCTATTGTTGGTTCCCGATGGCTCACCTACATATATATAAAATAAAAGGGTGAGCTAACGCCCAGTGCGTAATATTAAAGTAAAGAGGTTAATGAATGATGTCCTTAATATTAAGAAAACATATTTCACAACTCTGAAATATATCTTAAATCATGTTAAAACAAACATTTATCATATCAAAATCCATGCTTTTTCAATGGATTACATATCGGAACCCATCACAAAACATTTTGCATGGTACATGATACACCCACTTATATAAAGGGTTAGAATCACATTTCCAAAATAGGACATCCATTCATGCATATCAAATAACATTTCATAAACATGAGCCATATAACAATGTAAAAACATTCATATTCAAATCATATTTTCTGATTGACCTTGGGTCCACGCATAACAAAACGGCCTCGAGCCCAATCATATGTCAAATGACCTTAGGTCAAAACGTGTCATATCGTATCATTGTATCTCGTCGTGGAGTAGATAGAACATCGACAAGTCTCCACCTCTCCTTGGGCCTAATTCATGTATGTATGGACCCAAGAGGTGTCTCGTACGAATTCCAGAGGTGACTCTCACTGTAGCACTTAGTTCCGTACAACACTTTGTTCTATACCAAAGTCAATAGGTCTTAAAGACCGAGCAATTCATATCATGCCATAGCATAAGAGAAACAGATAAATGGAACAGTCTTGGGCCCACCATATCATATTACAAACAATTCACGTTTCTTGTTCAAAACTCATTTCACATTTCTTGGAAACTTGTGCATTTTGATAAAATGTAATATTTAGAGAATCATGTCATACATAAATCAAAATAGACAATGAAAAACATAACTTTACTATACTATTACTCACAGTGATGGGCTTCTGATAGCAGTTGGACGATGTCCTCATCTTAACCTACAACCACACTTACATAACACAACATATGAATATAACTGATCCCTTTCTTTGTTCTTTAATCAATTAGTTATGTTGGTTCTAAACTCATTAATCCTCAATAGGTCATAATCTGTGTCTAGGAAAATAGGAGAAAACGAAAGGAAATTGGGTTAGAAGAAGAAATGGTATAAAAGCGGTGAAAGAAAGTGAACAACCTTCACTAATTTGAGCATATATATTTGTGTACTTAGAATTTCGGTGTGAGATTACCATCATTGGAATCTAAATTTTTGGGGCTTGAATTTAGGCTCAAGAATCACTTAAAACGGAGTCTGAATGAAAAAGACATGGTTATTTGAAGTTGAGCTGAAACAGTGGGTTCTGCACGTGCAGGACCAAAACCGCACGTGCGAGAAAATCAAGGCACGTGCGAGGGCACATGCTTTTATTTCAGAATTGAAAAGGTTGCTAGAAGAAGGCTTCTGCACATACAGGAAGCCTCGTTGCATGTGCGGCTCTGGGCAAAATCTGTTGTCCAAAAATCTCTGTTGGTTATATCACTTGTTTTCCTATTTTCTAAGCTAAGTTTTAACTCTAATCACTCAAAAACATGTAAAACTACCCCATAACATGATAAACTAACATCATTCAAGTGCAATTTCATCTCAAACACATCAATTTTTGCCTCAAGTTCAAAATCAATGTTTTATCTTTCATAATCTTAAAAGTTCCAAAACACAACACACAAACACACTTGATCCTCACAAAAATCTTGTTCTATGGACAATCTAGAGTTCATTTCATATGTTATTCACAAGATTGAGCTCCAATCATAAAAAAAATCAAAGGACCCAAGTTCTAATTTCTTAAATTAGCTCAATTAAATACATAACACAAAACCCTAACCCAAATAGGTTTCAAATCTTCCAATCTCATTATGATTTCATGAAATTGATGAATTAATCATAAGGATTCAAGATAGATTTCCATACCTTGGTTCAATCTTTTCTTTTCCTTAAATCTTTTCAAGTCCTCTTTCAATTTAATCTTCAAATTCCATGGATGTTAAGCTCTCTCTCTCTAAAAGCTTTCTCTCTCTCTCTCTCTCTCTCTCTCTCTCTCTCTCTCAGTTCTTCTCTAGAATCCTCTCCCTCTCAAAATATCTTTCTCTTATCTCTTCTCTTTGTTGAGCCAAACAAAGCTCATATATATATACACATGTATATAAAAATATAATATTTAATGAAAACCAATTTAATTCATTCTGAATCATATTTTTACAAAACTTCATATCAAATCCTAAAAATTATGCTAATTATAATTATGTACTCCATTCTGGTTTCTGAAGACTCTAAGGCCTTCAATTTGTAGTGCAAAGTTGCAATTAAACCACCTAAACACACCTCAATGAATCAGAAGAAATAAATTTTCAATTAACCTTCCCAAATGGCTCTAAAAATTCCCATTAGCACATCCATGTACTCAATTTCGATTTCTAAACCCATGAAAGTCGACAATTTCAATTTTAAAGTCGTAACTCAACAAATAATTCCTCAATTCAAACATATATAATCAAATTAAAGCGCATTAACCCATAATTAAATAAAGTTAATTTTTGATACGCACTTTGGGGTTGTTATAGATCGTTGCTATCGCCTTCGTTATGAGATCCAGGATCTCATCGATCACAAAGTCATAGCTCTACTCACAAAGCCAAATGTGACCACCAACCCGCTCTCTGTCCACAACCAAGTTCTCCCACCTAGAAATATCAACCTAATCCATACACTACTGCCCACCTTTAACCCTTGTATGTATATCACTCCATCCCATTTATGTAAACCTCCGGTGGTTATTCTAAATAGCACGGATTTGTGCATGATGGATATAACACCTGAAACCCAATTGAAGCCTGTGGTGGTAGAATTTGAAGAGAAGAGAAGAGAAATTCACTGAAAGAAGGGTTGGCTGATACCCAAGTTGTGAAGAAGGGGCCCTCACCCGTGGAAGAGTATGACCCCAACCGGTATATTGTGGCTTCTAACTAATAAAAGCCTGCAATCATATACTAGGTTTGCTCAGTATCAACGCCATTGAATAAAATGGGCCTGGGCAAAATCTTGATGGCTGGCTTGAACAAGGTCTTAATGACTTGGCAAAAATAGAAGAAAATTTAGAGAACCTCAGCTTCTTTGAAGAAGAGGATGTGGGCAGTGTTTAGATCGGGTGGTGGGATCCTAGCCAGCCTGAATCCAACCACGGGTGGTTGAGTAGTGAAGAGGAATCTGATATAGAAGAGCATACAAAGAAGAATTTGAAAGGAGATAGAATTAGTGAGAATAACAAGGCTGAGGCCATGCCTATGACCGAGAAGGAGCGAGTGTTGGAATAGTTCCAACGAGAGAGAATAAAGGAAATATAGAGAAAAACAACCCAGGAGCAGGAGAAAGGAAAACAAAAAGAAGATATCGAGTCAAAGGCGAATGATGTCCAAACTATAGAAAGCCTGGACAGGAATCCGGTGATAAGGGAAAAATGCATAGGAAACTCAGACAGTATCAGAAGGCAGAGATTGAATCAAACGCAAAGGAGGAGCTTTGTGCCAATGAACGGTGCGATGTGAACATGATCCAGGTGGAGCCTAATAATAGTCTGGTAATGACTGCAAGAGAATGGTGGGAGGATAGTGATCTGAGTCTTGCGTACACTAATGAGGGGTGGAAATTGGTACCCTTGACAATACATGGTACACATATGAGATTAACCATGTCACCAGAAGTGGTCGTTATTTAAAACCTCCATCTCTAGATCAAGTAGAACCCTTCGAGAAAGAGGCTGAGAAGCTAAAGAAGAAGGACATAGAAGAAGACTTGGTATTTAGGCAGCTCAAGAAGATCCAGGCAGATATTTCAATTTGGACGTTGCTGATGGCTTCCCGGGAACACCGGCAAGCATTACTGGAGGCGTTGAACAATACCAAGCTGCCTATAGACACCACGACCAACCAACTAGTATCTTTGGTCACATCTGGGGATGTTACTCTATTGTTGTCTTTCACAGACAAAGAGCTACCGCCCAAAGGGCTAACCCTGGAAAGCCCAAAAAAGTGGATCCTGGTAGTGTTAGTGGACACTGGCTCTGTAATCAATGTATGTCCGGCGAGGACCGCTTATGCCATAGGCTTGAAGCCAGCTGACATCATGCCTACGGCTCTAGGTGTTCGAACTTACAACAATACCAGCCGTGACGTCATGGGGACCTTTAAAAGCCAGATACTGATTGGTCCATCCGAACATGAGGTTGAATTCCATGTGATGGATGTGCCAGTAACCTTGAATCTACTCTTGTGTAGACTGTGGCTGCATCAAATAAAGGCAGTTTCCTCAATAGTGCACCATCTGGTGAAGTATCCTTTCAAAAGGGGCATTGTGACTATTTATGGAGATTCTTCAATCCATCCTCCCCCAGGAATCACCACACCCTTGTTGGAAATACTGCACGGAGAAGATGATGTGTTCCTCTCTGGATTCACCTTGGTAGAGGCCCGGCCAGTACAGTCTATCATGACATAGGATGAGGGGAACTATGTGAGCGCCCAATTTATCTATATGATGAATAAGCAAGGACACCTTCCCAAATCAGGACTGGGCAGAAGTGGGAGGCAAATAAATACTGTTGCTAGAGAAGTAAGCCATAACCCCCATGCTTTTAGGTGGGGTACAAGCCAAATGCAAAGGATTGGAAGAGAAAATAGGATGAATTAATAGAGGGAATTAAAGCAAAGAAAGTCGAGGAGGCAATTTGAATTAATCCACAAGACGATCAAGGGAACCTTAAACGGATGCTTTGTCCGCCAAGGACAAGACTTCCCTTTTTGTGGATTCTCAGAGTCGTGGGTCGACCAAGGAACAATGAAGAGGTACCCTGGGTTTGAGATCTTTTTCAATCACCAGTTGTCAAATAGCGAAGAGGAGAGGATCGACCCAAGCATTGATATGGGGCAAGGTAAAAACACATGCTTAGATGTTAATGAAGAAGAACTGTTACGGATGGCACTGGCTGACCTCCTAATGGATTCCAACACCGTGGCTGAATCTGTTAACTTGGGGGATAGTGCTACTATCACTATAATTGGGGATCAACCTGTGAAAGATTACTCTAGTCTCATTGTGGATGCAGTCGAGGCTCCATGCCTAGTTTGGCAACTTAAGAGGGGCTTTATTGATAGTTCTGAATTGGATGATGAGCCTGAATTTGATTCCACCGAGTGTGTTGAGTTGGAATCAGATTCGAGTCTGTTTGGGAAGTCTGAGTCTGGCACTTCCGGGGTGGTAACCCGGGTGCCAAGGTCCTGTCTAGGTCCTCTTTTGCATTTTCTTTTGAGTTTGTTGCAATCGAGATACCAAAATTTCTGAATGAGAATGCTGTAGATTCTATTTACTTCTCTGTGTAGTTAATTTATTGCATTAACCAAGATTTTCAAAATTTTAATGAATACGAAGAGGAAGAAATTCCTCGGGTTTTGAAAATTTTGATTGATCAAGAGGAGGAGAGGCATGCTATGCCCTGCATAGATGAAATCATTGTAATTAATGTGGGTACTGAGAAAGATCCACGCTTAGTCCAAATCGAGTCCATGTTGTCTTCGGAGGAATGCAAGCATTTACTTTCTTTATTAAAAGATTTCAAAGATGTTTTCATATGGTCCTACGAAGACATGCCTGGAATTGATCCTGGAATTGTACAACACCGGATCCCTCTTGGCCCCGAGGCCCGACTAATCTAGCAGAAACTCCGTAGGATTCATCCAGAATGGGTGCTAAAGATTAAAGAGGAAGTCACTAAGCAGATAGACGCTGAATTTTTGATGGTGTTTGAATATCCAACTTGGTTGGCTAATATTGTTCCAGTTCCAAAGAAGGATGACATAATTAGAGTCTGCGTTGACTTCAGGGATCTAAATAAGGCTAGTCCAAAGGATGACTTTCCATTGCCGCACATTGACGAATTGGCAGACTTCATTGCTGGCCATACCTTGCTATCATTCAGGGATGGGTTTTCGAGGTAGAATTAGATTTTGATGGCGCTTGAGGATAAAGAGAAGACTGTATTTACTACGCAATGGGGTACCTACTGCTACAGAGTTATGCCTTTTGGGTTGAAGAATGCCGGGGCTACATATCAGAGGGTTGCGACCACAATCTTGCACGACATGATCCATAAGGAAGTCGAGGTGTATGTGGATGATATGATTGTAAAATCCAAAAAGTGAGAAGGCCACTATATTGCGCTGGAAAAATTCTTCGAACGGATTAGGGAGTATAGACTGAGGTTGAACCCATATAAATGCACTTTTGGGGTGACTGTAGGGAAGATGTTAAGATTTTTGATCACGCAGAGGGGAATTGAAGTAGATCCATCCAAGATTAAGGCCATCTTAGAAATGCCACCACTAAGGATTGAAAATGAGGTGCACGACTTTTCGGGCAAAGTGCAATTCATAAGATGATTTATCTCAAAATTAACCTTGACTTGTGAACCACTATTTGGTCTCTTGAAAAAGGAGAGGAAGTTCTGATAGGATGATCGATGTCAGTTTGCTTTCAAACAGGTCAAGCAGTACCTTCAGAACCCACTTGTGTTGTCGCCACCAGAATAGGGGAAGCCGCTGATCCTATACCTATCGGTAACAGATTCAACCATGGAGTGCATGCTAGCGCAAGAATTAGAAGCTAAGGTGGAGAGGGCCATCTATTATTTGAGCAAGAAGATATTGGATTACGAGACCCGCTACACTCCTATGGAGAAAGCTTGCTTAGCATCGGCTTGGGCAACTAGGAAATTGAGACACTACTTGTTAGCTCATTCCGTAATTGTGGTTTTGAGATTAGATCCCATCAAATATCTTTTTGAGAAACCACCACTTACGAGTAGGCTAGTTCGTTGGTTTCTTCTTCTCTCTGAGTTTGACCTCAAGTACGTCACTCACAAGTCCGTCAAAGGGAGAGTAGTAGTGGAATTTTTGGCAGACTACCTAGTGGAAGGAGATGAAGCAGTAGAGTACCTATTTCCAGATGAGGAGATTTTGCAGATAGAGGAAGATACATGGATAATGTAGTTTAAAGGAGCCGCTAATCAAAATGGTTATGGGATAGGTGTGTTGTTGATAGCACCCGATGATTCCCATATACCCCTAGCTTTCAAACATTGGTTCAAAGTATCTAACAATTAAACAAAATATGAGGCGTGTATTGTTGGATTGCAAGCTGCCCTAGAACTAGGGACAATAAGGTTAGACATCATCGGAGACTCAAATCTGGTTGTTTCTCAAGCCAATGGAGACTAGAAGGTCAAGGAAGAGAAAATGATGGTTTATCATCAAGCCTTGGACATTCTGATTCCAAGGTTTGAAAAATTGACATTCATGCATTTGCTAAGAGAGAACAACCAGTTTGCTGATGCACTAGCAATTCTATCTTCCATAGCAGACACACCACTCGGGGTTAAAATGCGTTTGATTATCATTGAACAAAAGTATATGCTTGCTTATGAAACAATAGCCGGAATAGATAACGTTCAAGACAAGAACCCCTGGTATTACGACATTTGGAACTTTATAGAGAAGGATATGTATCCACCACGGACAAGTGCCAAGGATAAATGAAGAATACGACGTCTGGCCTTCAGTTCATCATCTGCGGAAATAAGTTGTATAAAAGAGGTCATTTGGGAATGCACAAGCTTTGTGTTAAAGAAGAAGAGTCGAAACGCCTCATGGAGGGCATCCATAGAGGAGAGTGTGGAACACACACAAATGGTGTGATGCTGGAAAGGAAGATCCTCAGACAAGGCTATTATTAGTCAATATGGAGGAGGATTGTATTAACTTTGTTCAACGATGCCACAAATGTCAAATTCATGCCAATTGCATGAATATCCCGCTGTCAAAGCTCTACAACATGACTTCACCATGGCCTTTCTTAGTCTGGGGAATTGACGTCATTGGAGCAGTCTCGCCAAAGGGCTCAAATGGACATGAATTCATTTTGGTGGCAATCTGCTATTTTACCAAGTGGGTGGAAGCGTAGTCTTACTAAGTGTTGAAAGCGTCACATGTAGCCAAGTTCATCAAGAACAATATTACCTGCAGGTATGGAGTGCCAAATGAGATCGTATCAGACAATGGCTCGCACTTCAAGAAAGAGGTGGTAGATTTACTTGAAAAATACAACGTGGCTTTTCACAAGTCATCAACGTATAGACCGCAGACAAACGAAGCTGTTGAGGCCGCAAATAAGAATGTCAAGAACATCCTACGAAAGATGGTGGAGACCTACATAGACTGGCCAAATAAACTGCGTTTTGCACTCTGGGGATATAGAACGTTGATTTGAACATTATAGGGGCAACCCCTTACTCTTTAGTATATGGGATGGAACTTGTTTTGCCGATTGAGATCGATGCACCGTCACTAAGAATCATGGTCGAGTGTCAGATAACAGAGGCAGATTGGCAGCAGAACAGGTTCAAAGAATTGATGTTGTTTGACGAGAGGAGGTTGAAGGCATTGTACTATGTCCAAGGATATCAATGCAGAATTGCTAGGGCCTTTAACAAGAAAGTCAAGTCTAGAAACCTCAAAGAAGGAGATATGGTGCTGAAAGACAACCGAGCTCCCATCCACGACCTTAGGGGCAAGTTCAGACCCAATTGGACTGATCCTTACATCATCAAATTTATCTAGTCAGGGGGAGCGATTATCCTTATAGATTTGGATGGCTTGGAGTTTTCGCAACTGATCAACATGGGCAAGTTGAAGAAATACTATCCCTGAGAGGCTTGCTAGGCAAAAGTTAGAGCATGCAAAATTAGAAATAAAGAAAAATAGAGCTCGCAAGGTTGGAAATTTGAAATCGTGACTTTGGAAAAAAAAAAATGTAGTAGTTGTTATTTTAAATCCTTCATACTGAAGTTGTATAAAGATACTAAAAACAAATACTTTTCTTTGTTCCCTTTCAGATTCCCAATAAAACTATAGTAACAAACTCTCCTATACTATTGTAAAATTTGACCTTAAATTTCCTTCATTTGAAATCCATCTATCCAAAAAGAGTATAAATTTGTGGTCATTGAAATGATGCAGATTTTTACCCTTTCATTGTGAAGACAGATTTGATTTCTTATGAAGAATTGAACCAAGAATGTGATATGAGATCCACTAAAACTATTACCAAACTATTGATTAAAGAATGAAAAAGATCAAGAATATGTCTTTAGTTATTGAGTAGGAAAATTAACTTGGAAAGTAATTGTTACATTAGCAGAAGTTTGTAGCTTTCTAAAAGGTGTCAATTCTGTCTACAATGTTTTCTACTACATCTCTAGATTTAGAGATGGAAGTACAACAACGACATGTAGTGCCAACATTTATACATTTAGATGTCGGCAAATAGATTGACCTAACATAAATGAACAAAAATTACACACACACACACACATTTTTCGTGACAAAGCAATTTCCTTTCTAACGAATATAGAGGACCGGGAAGCCAGGTCCTAAAGTCTATATGTCCCTGCTACTACATTTTAAGGTAAAGGAAGGAAGGCTAGGGCATCCATTTCGTAGGTTCTTTGACACGCCCCTTGTCTCTTATTCGTGTTGCTCTTTACATGACCTGTTGTAGCTCTATGTTTGGTCTCATCCAGTTTCCTGCTCTTAAAGGTAACAACTAGATGCTTGCGGTATTATTACAGAAAGAAAGGATGCTTAAAACTGTACTTGGTTTTTTCTTAAAGCGGTTCCAAAATACCTTGAAAGAAGATCTACTCCCAGCACCACACACACAGAGCAACGGATATATGAGCTGAATAGTTCCAAATCAAGGACAAAGAAACCAAATTTCATAACACTTTTCTATGATCAATATACAAAAATATTACTCCAAAAAAAAAAAGAAGGAATATAACCAAATCTCAAATTGAGATAGGAGGAGGATCAACTATATAAATGAGATTACATAAAAAAAATTACATCATTAGAAGGACCATAATTGAAAGCTTGCGCATTGACTGCTCCATTGATCTCTTGTGTATGTGTGTGTGTGTGTGTGTGTGTGTGTGTGTGAGAGAGAGAGAGAGAGAGAGAGCGCGATTGGAATTGGCAAATACAAGGGAGATGGGATGGGGATATATAAGGTTTGTTACGAGGAGAATTCAGCAACAGATGTGTGTCAATTTTAATAATGGGATAAAAAAGGTAAAGAGATATGCATCAGTGCTCTGCTTTTGAATCGTAATAACGATCAAATTAATTCATAATAAAAACACACAAAATCCTCATAACCAAAGTTAGAAAACTATGGTTCACATAACTAGATCGTCAAAAAAGTCTCATTAATTAACAAGGACTGCTGAGGATTTCCTTTTAACTGTAATTTAAAACAATGAGAAGAGAAGCAGAGCAGACCATCCAGAGGTTTAAGAAAACAAAAGAGGGTTAAAAAAACATAAGATTGGTATATAGATGTTTTTTGTTATAATTGAAAAAACAGAAAGGGCAAGTTGGAAAACTATTCCTGTGGCTGTGTTATGGTTTATTTGGAAACAGTGGTATGGCAACATCTTTAATGGCACACAACCAGATCTGGTGGAGCTATGTGAGGTCATCAAACTCAGGGCTGCTGCTCTGAATTAGCTCACTCTGTTTTGGTTCTTCATGAGGATCCCAGTTCTGATGTTGTGGCCTACTGCTATATAGAGTTAGAAATGTTGCTTACTACTGTATAGAGTTAGAAATGTTGCCTACTGCTATTCCGTTGCCTACTGCTGTGTGTCATAGGGGAGTTTTGAAATGCCTGCTGTTGTATTGTTTTGGAGGACTGCAGCAGAGGGGTTTCTTGCTGAATTGTGTTGGTTCGGTCTTGTTTTGCTGTTGTGGATATTTAATAGTGCAAGGGGTGATTGTTGCCATTGCTTGATCCTTAGGAATGTGGTTTGTTGTGGATGTGGGTTTTTGCAGTCCTTGGGAGAACTTGTTTAGAGATTGGTTTTTTTATTGCCCAGGAATTAATAAATTTTGCACCTAAGGTTTATGAAGTGATGTTCTTTCTTTTTCATTAAATTTTGGGGTTAAGGTTTATGAAGTGATTTTCATTTATTAAATGTGTTCTTTCTTTTATGAAGTGATGTTCTTTTGCATTAAATTTTGCACCTTGCTGTAATTAAATATCACTGTACCTACATATTTTCAACGTTCACATTACATAATTCCAAGTTTCTTATTTGGTTTGCATTGAGTATCGGATAAATTTGAAATAGGGGATAATTATGAGGACAATGCACTATCCCAGCAAGTTGTGGAAAAGAAGTGTAGCGTGTTACATAAAGATTGGAAGTGCAGAATGAAGAAGAAATGGGAGAAGCTTGTGGATGCGGGAACTAATCCCTATGCTCATCCATACAAAGGAATCATATTAGATGATTGGAAGTATTTGATTGACGAAGTATGGTTAGATCCTGCAAACAAGGTATGTTATGATTTAGTTATATAATAATAATGTATTATTAACAAGCTCTGTGAAATCATATAGAATGAAGGATCAAATTATCTACCTATGAATGCAAAGTATTTGACCACCTTCACAAGGCTTCTTAGTACTGTTATCATTGTTTAACTATATATGTCACAAACCCTTACAATGTGGATTTTTTTATCTAATCATGACCCCAAAAAAATGACTTAGTACTTTAACTATATACGTAATAAACCCGTACAATGTGGATTTTTGTAGCGTCGCTACGACGCCGGCAAAAATAATAGGAGCTAGCTACCCTACAATCACACTAGTGGGTCGCGATCTTTTCCAGCAGTAATGAGTATTGCGGTGAGATGTATTTCGTTTCTTTTATTAACTTTATTCACACTTATTTTAACGAATGAACCATATTAATGAAGGAGTGCTATTTTTGGTGTTTGGCATATCACAGATGAAGGAAAATGGTGGATTGTTGCCAGATCTCTGTAATTTCTACAAGGACACTCATCAAAACAAGAAGACAAAATAGTGGATTGATCCTATATGCGGTGATTTACATGCAAGTATTCCAATCATTTGGACACTTTTACAGGCAACTTTTGTGTTTGTCTTATACTAACAATATTTATATTTTACAATTATTGGAGCAAATGACAAGGGTGTGAGATGAGTCTATCGAGGCTAGAACGCCGATGAGGCAAGAGGATATATCAAGAGTGGTTCTTGGTAAGAAGAAGGGATACTTGAGAGGATTTGGGGTTGGACCAAAGCCTTCTTCTTGTGATTGTGGGTTCTCTGTTGCATCACAAGCACGTGACGAGCAATTGACAAGGCTTACATCCGAGTTGGAGATACTGCTTGCGGAGCAGCAGAGCAATCATGAGGAGCAACAAAAAAAAGAAGAGGAGCAACAAATGAAAGAGGCAGAGAATACAAGACAATGTGAGGAGATGGAGCGGCAGCTTTTTGGACTTTAGAGCATGTTAGCGCAAGTTTTGGAAAATCGCAATCCACCAAATTCTCGACAATAGATAGTCATGGTAATTGGTGAGTGTGTTAAACCATATTTGATTATATTTATGTTCAAAGTAAAGGAAAATAAACGTTTGATGAGAATATCATAGAAAAATGGTTGTCTTTAAACTAATTTTAGTTCAAAATTTAAAAGATGGAATTTACTGTTTAGTTTATGTTGACTAGAAAAGAAACTTCAAACATTGTAATGTTCCACTGATCCAAGGATGAATAGTTAAACCAGAATTTTTGACTTTCCATGGAAACCAAAATGTGATAAAAAAGGCATAAACGAGCTGGGAAAGAAAAAAAGTTGGAAACAGCCTGGAAACAACCCGAGATCGTTGCGGTCACCTCGGCTTAGATCAAACAAACATGTGAAAGCAAGCAACGCTTCGATAGGACACATGATTAGTTATGTAGGACATAAAAGTGTGACAAAGTAGGCAAAACCGAGGCGTTTGGGGTTCAAAACTGCCCTAAATTAGCTCCTATCTATTTCTTCTTTTCCCTTCTTTTCTCTTCCTTTGGTGGTCTGCATGGTGAAGTATTGCATCAGTCATGAAGGTGGACTAATTTGGATCAATTCTGGTGGTCTGCTTCTGATGTTGGTTAGGTGTACTGTATGTTTGATTGGCAATACTTGTTAGGTGAAGTTCAATGTTTGTTTTTGGGGTCTGCTGTGCTTGCTACTATGTCTGTAAGTTGGTTGCTGATGGATGCTATGTCTTCATTAGCAGCAGATTGGTGCATTGTGCTCTGCTGCTGTGTGACACTATGGCAGCAGTGTGGGTCTACCCCTTTCTATTTATTTGTTTTTATTCTTTATTTTCCTTTGGTGGTCTGCATGATCTGTCTGGCTTCAGAAAGACCATCCTGATCTGCCTGGATGGTTTGTATGATTTGTCTGGCTTCAGTGTGTGCTCCAGATCTGTCTCCCTTTTTTTTGATCTGTCAATCATCCTGATCTATCTAGATGCTTGTTTTTGGAGTAAACTGGTGGTCTATATTGTGAAAAGTGCACACTGAATGAACAGTCATTTAGAAACTTCTTGATTTTTAAATATTGTGAAATTTCTAAATTTCTAATGCTACACATTAGAAACTTTCGCAAAAAAAAAGTGCACAAATCATCATCATGGATTGTGGGCCTTATTCAAGATCCTAGAGTACTGAGAACACCATACATTCTGTTGTATGAAAATTGTAGTTTTCATATTTATTTTGATGGAATATGATCTTCAGGTGGTGATGTCAAATGGCATCGTTACAGAAGAAAGAATACAAATTAATAGTCAACTATATATGGTGGTGACTATCAACACCAATTAATAGTTTGTATTTATAGTTGATAGTCAACAATAAATACAAACTATTAATCATCGATGTATCAAATTTATTAGAGAGCTGCTATATATTATTTTTTGTTTTAAACATTTTTTTATATCACTGATCAATACATGCATGATAAATATAATATAATATATTAGTATTTGCTTTTTCTAATACTGATCTCTAAATAAAAATGATTAGAAATAAAACTACCCAATAGTCACAAACGTAACTTTTTTCCTAGTATAAAAAGTTCCGTTTTAAAAGTAGACTAACGGAACTTTTTATACTTGGAAAAAATTTAAGTTTGTGGAGTGAATTGGTTGGGTTAGTGAATTGGTTGGGTTAGGTTTGTCAATCGAATAGCCTCTGGGTAGTCAAGTGCCACACCCCTTATCCAATCTTCCGGCATTGGCATCTCCCTTTGCTTCTGCTCCGATATTGCCATGTAATGAAACATGTTCATCATCCATTCATTCATTATTTATCAATCTAGATATATAGATTAAAAAATATAGATACTTTCTTTTTTTTTCTTTCTTTTCCTTTGGTGGTCTGCATGTTGTTGTGTAACACCGGGGCAACAGTGTAACACTCATTTCATCACGACATGACAGGTCAGGAGCCTTCAGAAGCCTTGGCAATACTAGTTTCATCAGAAGGCTTATGAAAAGATGTTTTATCGCATAGCAGCACACACAGCTGGGGTACTGATTGTGGTTGGTTCTGGATTGAAATTTAATTCACATGAAAGGTTCATTGAGGAAGATAGGAGTTATTGACAATATGGATCAATTTCAGTTGCCATGTTGGTTTCTGCTATGTGGCACTGTATTGGATCTGGAATGGTGGTTGATCCAATTTATTCTATAGACATAAGAATGCTATTGTTTTATTTACAATTTGATGATGATAGTCATTTAATTTGCTAATGTGACCTTTGCTTTTCATGGACATTTTTCATTATTTGTCCAATTTTACCTGACATTATTTCCCTTTTTCTTTGGTACAGATGGATGAACTCGTGCACAAAGCTAAATTGTACAGGACAAATTGGCACTTTTTGCATTTTTGGAAGGATTATATATTTTTGTATAGAAAAGTATGAAAAATATTAGGGTAGACTAGTAGTTATATTTTTGGATACACTACTAGTTATATTTTTGGGTGGGTGTGTATAGAAAATATTTGGTAGACTACTAGTTATATGTTTGGGTTGATGTACATTGATAAAAATTTAAAACATAATAACAAGTACTTGATATGTTTTAAATTTTTATGCTAGATGAAATATGTAGTTTGGAATTATTTGTGGATGTAAACTTACAATAGTCTGACTTTAATTAAACAGGTTCAAAAATGATTGATATATGTATTTTGTTGAATGTTGATGATTCAATTTATTTGTTGGTTTGAATGATTTTTGCAAATTACAGATTATATTGAATAAATTGGATGGATTATTATAAATTACAGGTTTATTTTGTTGGATATTGGCGACCAAAATTTGGTTTTGTTTTTATAGTTTTGGTGACCAATTGATTAGCCAGGAAAGATAAGTTATACTTTTGTCGACTAAATAAAGTAGTCGGTGTATCACCAAGCACATTTGGCGACTAAATAATTAGTCGTTAAAATTATTAATTTTGGCAACCAAAGGATTTGGTCGCGAATAGGTCTATTGCCGACAAAAGTTTTAGTTGCGCAAATATTTCTTTTGGCGACAAACATGTTTGGTCGTGGAATGTGACAATTGGCGACTAATTATTTTGGTCGTAGAATGTGACAATTGGCGACCAAACTAAGAGGTCGCAGAATGTCACAATTGGTGACCGTCATTTTTGGTCGTGAAATGTCACAATTGGCGACCAAACTAAGAGGTCGTACAATGTCACAATTGGCGACCAAACTTTTTGGTCATTGAATGTGACAATTGGCGACCAAATTTGTTGGTCGTGGAATGTGACAATTAGCGACTAAGATATTTGGTTGGCAAAAGGTGACTTTTCGCGACCAAAATGTTTTAGCGACAAAATGGATTAGTTGCAGTAATGATATATTTAGCGACCAAAAATTTAGTCAGCAAATCCAACTTTTCCCGGCCAACCAAAATTTTGGTCGCGAATTACTTTTGCCGACCCTCAATTGGCGACCAAAGTAGCGACCAAAAAAATTGGTCGCGGATTACTTTTGCCGACTAAAAATGGGCTTTCAGAGACCAATTTTTTGGTTGTCAAAAGTATTAATTCTTGTAGTGTTAGTTCGATTATTTAAATTGTTCAAATATTTAAAATATATTGAGTAGAATATGTTTATAAAATATTAAGTTGATATAATATTGATAGTCTTTTCATCTAATTACATTTGTATTTAGTTTTATATTTCGACTCATATTTACCATTATTTTTTTTAGATACAAATGTATTTAGATGAAAGAGATCTCGATATCCGATCAATTTGATTTTTATAAGCATAATTTACTAAATATATCTTAAAATATAAGTAGTTTAAATTATTAAAATAAACTCCAAATGAGCTCAATTTACCACAAAACAGTAATTATTATGTCCCTTACAACCGTCACCCCCAATCTGTTATGTCATATGAAAGCACTAATGTCTTTCACTAATTCTTTCCTTACTAGAAAAATCTTAATGGTGGAGAAAATGAAATTTCCATGGCTGCACTAACCACATCTCATGGGTTTTGTCTTTTTATTTTTAAAACAGAAACAGTATATTTTAATATAATTTTTTTTTTAAATATAATTCGTGACTTAATTTCTTTCGTGCTTTTTTTTTTTCTTTCTTTCTTTAAAAGCAACAAGATAGCGATTGTCTTGTGGAAGAGAACTTCACTTTTGGTAGGAGCGAAACTCAGGTGAATTCTGATCGGTTGGCTTGAATTCTATTGAGTGTTGTCCAATTCCATCCAAGCTTAACTTACAATCCAAAATCGTTTGCTCAAATTCTAACTCGAGTTAGGCATGAATTACACGAGTTGTCTAAATTTCAGGTAAACTCACACACACACACACACACACATATATATATATATATATATTGCAACTAAGTTAATGTAAAATTAACTTCTATTCACATCTTTTTTGATAAAATTATTAATAATATTAAAACAAATAATTTATAGAGATGAAGCAGAGAGATGCAAGAATTGGAGATCTAATACGCCGGTGGCCTTTGTAATTTCCGAGTGAGAAAAAACTGGGCAAGGCATTGTTTTGTATTATTGTGTATATAATATATATTAAATATGATCAACTGATTTAAATCATTTTAACATCATACAATCACTAATAATCTATACGAAAATGATCCAGAGCTCGAAACTCTACGGCTCGAAACGGCTCGAAATTTTTTTTCCCTTTTCAAGCAAAGGAGCTCTGCACAAACAGAGGGAAGAGGAGAGGAGAAAGAGGGAGAGAAGAGAGGAAGAAGAGAGGAGAAGAGAAAGAGGAGGAGGCAGCACCACCGCCGTCGCAATCGCCTCGCCGCCGTCGTCGCAGCACCACCTCCTCACCTCCTCGCCGATCGTCGCACCACCGCCTCGCCGATCGTCGTAGTCGGAGTCGCAACCCCCTCTTGTCCAGTTCGTCGCAGCAGCTAGCCCGGCGTAGCCCTGCCTCCTCCTCCAGCCTGATTTTTATGGCCCCCTCCCCTTCCTCCTTCCTCCTCCTCCTCCCAATCTTCTTCTCCACCCTTCTTCTTCTCCCTTCTTTTTCTTCTTCCTTTTCTTCTTCTTCTCCGTTCTCCTTCTCTGCAAACAACACAAGAAAAAAGAAAAAAAAAAGAAAAAAAAGGACACCAAAACGACTCCTTCTCTGCAAACAACACAGGAAAAAAAAAAAAAAAAACGACACCAAAACGAGCCAAATTCGTGCCAAAGAATTTCGAGCTGCGTAGCGGGGTCGTAATCTATAATATATTTATGTGTACAATTTGAGTCTTGGGTTACTTGGTATTTCACTTCAAATTCGGCCCAAATTTTTTTCGGACTTCCAAATTTTTGCCAAGCTTGTTCCAAATTCAAATTTATATTGCTGGAGTGTTAGAAAATTTCAAACTAGAAAGAAATTGTTCAAGTTGTTTAAGTTCCAACCCTACTCGCACGTTTGGAGTCTTTGATGTTTTCACAGTTTCTAAAGTCATAATTATATTAGACTTTTTATTTTTTTGAGGGCTTCAAAGAATCTTTGGACTATCGGCTTGATTGACGACGACCAAGAAGAGCAAGGATGAAGGGGACGAGGAGGAGAAGGTATCAATATTACACTTAACTTATAAGAATTTTAGAGATTATATTTTTTAGTCTTTAAAAGTGAAAATTTTATTTCAAAAAATATTTAGAAACTAATTTTTATCATCGTAAGGATAGTCGCTAAAAGGTCGTCCCGAAAAATAAAAATATAAGGCTTTTACGGACAAAAATTTGAAAATGTCACTAATAAATAAACTTTTAAGGACAAATAATTTGATCTAAAAATGGTTTATTTTTAAAGATAAAAAATTTAGTACCAAAAGGATAATAATTTATCAATAATGTCCAATTTTCGTTGTTAAAAATCTGATGACACTTTTGTAACAAAAATATTTTGTTCTAAAAAAATAATTGTCATTAAATTTTGACTTCTAAAACCTTAATTTTTTGTAGTGTTAATTGAATTTTTCATATTTATTTATATCTATATTATTATATAGATATAAATAAACCCTATGTTAAATGAACAGTTTTGGTGGTATTCTGAAATTTTTCTCTCTTATGTTAAGTGCCTAATTTTTTATTATTAAAAAAATTAGACAGAGAGAACAAAGTGAGAATCAAATCTAAAACTTGGTAAAAAAAATTCTTAAAATTTGAGTGACTCGTAATATATGATAAATATTTTATTTCATTTTTATTTATTTAAATTGTATACAAATCACATGTGTTAGTTGCTAACTACGTATAAAGTGGAAGACTTGAGGTAGGTTTGACACTAACATGAATTGCATTGGGTAAATTACACTTTGCACCCTTACACTTTACACCAAATCCTACTTTATCCCCTACACTTGAAATCATTACAGTTAACCCCTTGCATTTTACGCCCTGGATTTACACGATTTGGCTTACGTGAATAAATCACCGAACGATAAACAATAGATAACAACTTTCATGCAAATGAATATAATTTACTCACACAATACATGTGTTTATCCGATTTTATACATTTTTAGATATAACATCTAAGTGGAATGGATGTTTTGTAACTAAAACATACACATATGTTATAAAATCAAATTAAACGCCCTGAGGTTTACATCATAGACAATGGCGTAACCCTTACAAGAATGGCACGTGACCCATAAATAACATAAATGGCCATTGGCCTACAAATAATAGAACCACCTACACAGTTCCGAACACAACTTCACGTCTCAATCTACACACATATGTACATCTGAAAAACATTTTCAACTATGTAGGGTGAGCATAAAGCCCAATAGAGAATATTTAAAAAACAAAACATGTTTCGCCAGTATAAGTGATCATGGTGCAATACATATATATAATATGCCCAAATGCATTTTCAAATCCATTTGATTTTTCAACAAAATTCTTTCTTTCCAATTACCAAAACCATTGGCCTACAAATAATAAAACCACCTACACAGTTCCGAACACAACTTCACGTCTCAATCTACACACATATGTACATCTGAAAAACATTTTCAACCATGTAGGGTGAGCATAAAGCCCAATAGAGAATATTTAAAAAACAAAACATGTTTCGCCAGTATAAGTGATCATGGTGCAATACATATATATAATATGCCCAAATGCATTTTCAAATCCATTTGATTTTTCAACAAAATTCTTTCTTTCCAATTACCAAAACCTTACGTTTGATCAAAACGTTTTTCCCAAATTCAAAACATCTGTTTGATATGAAACCCGTTTCAAAAACCAATTCAGGTATCTCACTACCAACTAGCAAAAACATTGCTAAATCAAATGCGACCACTTTGTTGAACAAAAGCACATACATTGCTCAAAACATTTCGAAACATTTTGTTCCAAAACCAACATAATAGTAAATAAAATAGGTAAATCTCCAAAACAAATACAACTTTTTACGGAAATTTTGTCCGCATAAAACCGTAAACCAGCACCCATACAAACCGTAGGCTATACAAGTGCTATGTTTCCATTTTACGAATATTTCGTCTAGGAGATCGGCACCTATGTATACGCGCGGGTTTTAGGTTTTTCACCATAGACACTCAAGCCAAATTATTTCAGCGAGACAATACTTACTTTCTAGATTCACTATTTTATTTACCATTTTCAATAGTACAATACATGTAACTCAAAATATTGTTTTCCCAAAACAATGCAAATGTTCCAGAAAATAATGTGAGAATTTCTAAAATATGCAATTTGAATTTCCAAAATCCGTTACATACTCCGTGATATAAATGATTTTAAATTGCCTAATCTACATGCAATCTCTAATATACGACAATACTATCCTCTACCGATAGTCAAAACAGTTATCTTTAATGCAATAATAAAAAAATATCAATATAGACATATTTTTCAAAAGCGTAACAACAACCATTTTCAAAATCCCACAACCATTTTCTTCCCATCTCTTACAAAACCAACATAACTTTTCATTGTTTTCCAACACAAGCCAAAACCCATGGTTTTAAAGCAAAACCTCATGCTCTTTCAAAATCACTTTTGAGTAAAGGAAAGCCACCATATCAACATATCTTAACCACCAATACAAAATCATAATCTCATTCAAGAACTCATTTGAAAAATCTCTCTTTTACATTTCGAATCTGTTACCTAAAAAACAACCTAAGAGGGGGTGAATTAGGTTTTTACAAATAAAAATAAAAATATTCTAATAAAAATTATAACTAGTACAACAGATAAATATAGCTAGTGAAAAAATTATTAAAACAAGTGTTGTAATGAATTTGGCACAGTGAAAATGTGAGATATAGTTATGACAATTAAACAAAATATAGAAATGGGAGAGAGAGAGGCAAATAGATTTATAGTGGTTCAGCTTCAATCAAGCCTATATCCACTCCTCAAGCTTCACCTGAGATTTTCCACTATACTCTAACTTCACAGGGGTGCTGGCAACCTTTTCACAAATGGAGCAATCATCCACATATATTACACAGACTTTCTAAGTCCAAACTCTTGCACTCAAGGAGTCGAGAATACTGAGTGTACTACACTCTCACAAGGTTAAAATGAAGTTGTTTTTGCTTTCAAAGAAAGCTACAAGAGTTATCTCTTAAAGATAGATGTATAAGATGAAGCTCTTATTCTTCTGTAAACCTCACAGAGGTAAGATGAGCTTAAAGCTATAAGCCTCAGTGTATAATTTCTTAGAGAAAAATGTAAACCAAAATTTGAAAAGCACTTCTCAGAAAATTGATAAAAGGTGAGAGTGATGATTGATCAGAAAATGTTTTGTAGCATGTATTGTTGCTTGTGTTTTGTTCAGCAGAAACTCTGTTATTTATCAAGGAGAAGATTATGGAGTCGTTGATTGTTGCCTGTATTGAAAATGATTGAGTCTACTCAAAATGATGCATTCTCCCATTACTGATTAGATCTTGAATGAGGCAAAGCATGGGTCTGATAGATGACAACTCTATTTCAAAAATAGCCGTTACAGAACAAAGTGGTCGTCAAAATGAATTTTTGTTCTAGAGGGACGTCCATCCGAATGTCCACCCGGATGTCCGGTGGATCCCGGTTGTCAAGGATGGCTTCCGCAGATGTCGAGGACACTACTGGGTAGACAACCGATGAGAAGAAAATTTGAACTGAAGCAAAACTGGGCAAAAAGCCGTTGGCCGATCATCCGGCCAGATGTCCACCTAGATGTCCAGTGCCTTGTTGAGCTGGACTGTTTGAACTACTACTGGAACTGCTGCTGTGCTGGGCTGTTTTGGACACTGTCTTTGGGCTGAAATTGTCTCCTGATTGAGCAAAAATATATAGTCCAAAAATATATTTAGGATAAGAAATTAGGTGAAAAATGATGGAATAAAATAAGTTTTCAATCTATTTTTCTCTTCTAAATAAATCAAAAGCCGAATTAAATAAATCATCCAAATAAATAAGTCTAACAAAATTCAAACACTAAGTTTAACCCAAAACACCGAAATCCATAGATCTTTTGAAATAACAAATAACTAGGATAAAAATCATACCAAATATAAATAACAAAATACGCCACAAATATGCTACCAAACTCATGTTTGAGTAAGGAAATAGGCCCTACCTCTTGAAGCGAAGAGGAGAACTCTGGAAAACTCAAAGTCGATGAAACCATGAAACTCTTAGATCAAAAGAAAGCCCTTGATAAGATCTACAACCTTTCTCAAAGGACAAAGTTGAAAAGATGCTTCTACGTGAGTAGATCTAGAGATCTAAGTGAAAAAATTGAGTTTAGAGAGAGAGAGAGAGAGAGAGAGAGAGAGATTTACGATGAAAAGAGAAGAAAAGAGAAAAGAAATAATGAGCGAAGAGTGTTTTGGAGCCTATTTGTAGTGGCTAGGTAATAATAGAATAATAGCCCCAAAGTCAATGGAAAGAATAAGTCAAAACCCCCAAAAGTTGGGCCCAAAACCAAACCAAAATTTCTGAAAATAACTCACAGGGGTTGACCCGCAAGATGGTGGTGTCAACCCTCAAGAAGAAAAGCTGAGACACTAATGTGTGCAGTAGACAAGGGTTGACCTTAGGAACAAGTGGTGTCAGTAGCAACACCCAAAACACAGCAATAGACAAGGGTTGACCTTAGGACTCGTTGTTTCAACCCTACAAACCAATAGAGACACTAAGAGTAAGGCAGCAAGGTGGTGTTGACACCCAGGAAGGCTAGTGTCGACACCAGAACAAATTTTCCAAGTTCTCAAAGGACTTTTCAACGTAAAAAAGAGCGAACGAACAATCCAAACAAGTCTAAATCGAATTGTACTCCTCCAAAACCAAGATACAACAACTCCAAAGACTCCCAAAATGAAAGTAAAGGAATTAAATACACCCACCAATAGTTTAAAGGGCACAAGTGCTACAACCTTCGCATCTTAGGAAATTTCATCATCGATATTTGAGAAACGCCAAAACCAAAAAGGCCACCCAATCTATAAAAGAAACACAACGCTAACCCAAGCTTAGATCTATCTAGGGATACGTCTCAGTCCAACACCTCGAGGTCGTAAAGACGCCCCATCACCAATAATGGTAAGAAGACCTCACTGATGACTCTTCGATCCACATAACTCATTGTGGTCTACGAGACAATAAACGACTGCCATAACCATACCAACAACAAGAACTCCACATATTCAAAGACATGATCTACGCCTCAACCACTGACAATACCCAAATCACAACTGACAACTTAATGCTCGAACACGGAGAATAAGAAAGATGACACAAAGCTCCCAATCAACTCTCTCGTAGCACAAGAACTTAAAATAGAACACGATTAATCCTAACAACATTATGGAAAATCAATGCCCGACAATTCTAAGTCCTTACAAAAATAAACATACAACATGTAACTAGCAACTCAGGCTAGGTCAAAAGAACAACTTCCCAATACAAACTATAAGATAACCCATTCAGGTTACAGAAAATTTCTTATTTTCCCCATTTGTTTCAAAACACTTTGCTTTCTCAAAAGGTGTTCAAACTCACACTGTCACAACCCAAATACATTTTCAACCGTCCACAACAAAACTCAGGGATTTTCAAACGGCTTTTTTGAAACCACAAGTGTTACTCATAACACCAAAATTAATTTCATTTTCAAAATATTATTTTATTTTATTTTTTGTTGAATTCAGCTTTTTATTAAACTAAAAACTTACATTTCCAACCAAAACCAATTTAGTTCAAAGACATCATCCAAGGCCATAACATCAAAAAGAAGATTTTTTTTTTCCTTAAAATCATTCCTTTTTGTTCCTCCTCTGACTCACAACACAGTCACCCAATAAAATCTATCACACCTTGTAGCGACGCCACAAAATCAATAACAATTTCCACGATAAAAATCCCTAGAAAATTTTCCACAGCGACACAATATCACACGAGTAAAGAAATTTCACACCCACCAATAACACAATGGCGCAAAAGCGCTCACATAACCAAAGCTTACAACCGTAACCCCAAACAAATTACCACCAACTCAAAATAACATTCTAACTGTCCATACAAGACTTACATGCCACACCATGACACCATTCAATTACACAACCCTCAATTCCAACCTACTTCTGAGGTGACTATGTGTCAACCAACCCAAAATATTAGCCAATCAACTATCCAACACCACTATCTCGCACTAGTCTCCAAACACCGACATACCACTTAACTTCACACAACCCAACATCAACAACAACACCAACACCAACACCAACACCAACACCAACACCGACATCTTGCCCAACCCCACTAACTCTGAAATGGAGTTTCATACACAACCTCACTTGTTCGTTGATTCACTCCGGATTCCTCAAAGTTAACCTATAGTACTCTAGTTCTCAATTCACCAATCATACATATGCCTATGTGGCATGCATATCCTCAGTTCACATTTGAGCTCGAAATGGACTTCTCAAGTTAAAATACCACACCCTCTCAAGTCAACGCATACACCACCATTTCACACCACGTACACAAGGACCAATAAGGTCAAAACAACTCTGACAAAGCGCACCAATCACTCTACACAATCTTACTGTTTCACTCGATTTCCACTTTCCAAACCAAATAACAAACAACAAACATCACACCAAAGTAACCCAGCACTATTGAACATTAGATCACTCTTAACAACACATTAAACACACTATTGCTACACCAAGGCAACCTCTTAGAATAGTCTCATGACCAATCCCCTCCTACACATTATCTAACAACAATCACACAAACCATGTACTGTTACACGCCACACAAGGTAAAACCCAATTACTTACTGCACAACATCTCACCCTTAACACCAAATGGGTTATTTCAGCACTAAATCCCTCATTTTGCTAGAGTAACCACAACCTCGACCGAGTTCACAGCAATGAAATTCACCTATTTATTCTCTCGTACAAAGCTAACTCGTAAAAGCCCACTACGCTACAACAACACTGACACCACGTAATAACCCAAACCGAACAACAAGTAAACACAACACTTCCATCTATCAGTGACCAGTAGAGTCAACTCTTTATTCCACATTCTATCTCATCACCCATTATACGAGTACAACCAAAACACTAAGTCCCCTAGTCAATCTACCAGTTGCTAATACTTATCGAACAATTACCTTGAACCAAACCCCGACATATACACACAACACCTACAAGGCTTTCAAAGTCATACTATCCTAACTCCATAAAAGAACAAAAAAAGTTTTCAACCTCCTCCACCCGAGTCATAGAACACTACATTCCTAACTACTCTCTCAATCAACCTAGAACGCTACGTAAGCCACAACACGCCCATCTTCGAAGACAATCACCTCCTCATAGTCATTCCAAACCTCAACTAATAAACACCAAACCGCACCAACCAGGGGTTACATGCCCAGCCAACCCTTCCAAAAACATCTCTTAACTTAACCAGAATTAAGGTACACATCTCTCGCATCCAATTATAATAAATAAATTCTAGACATTAGGAAACGTCCGCAGTACTACTGCCCGAAATATAACATAAGGTGTTTAGAACACACCACCCACCAAACACTAACAACAAATACTACGATAAGGGACTAACAACCCTTCCACACGAAACCACCAACCAGGTAATGCCAAGATCCGCTAACATTACCTAGAAGTCTATACCCCGACGAAACTATATGCTATTCTCAAAACACGAGTAGTCCTAAGTCTCTTTATACTCAGAATAAAGGAATACTCCACCTTTGCTATCATGAACCAAACCTGCAACTACAGGTTTAGTGCTGTAACGGGCCAATAATCCTGGGAATATCGAAGGCCTCTAAATAGATTAACGTATAATAAGGGGCTAGCGAAAGTAATTATAAACATGCAACGTCCATAGAGCCGTGTAGACATACATGGGACAGAAAATTCAAAACTTATACTTATATACAATACGTGACGTAATAATTAAATTATTCTTACGTCACCAAAACCCACATATACAGATCTTACAAAAAAAAACTTGTTCAGACGAAACATATGAAAATAAAAGTCTTAAGCTTGATTCACAAAAACTTGATCACATCTCAAACTGGAACCTCCTCAGGAGGCACAAAAGTTGGCTGACAGAAAAGAACTCTAGGCAACCTCATTGAGCTTGGTCCTGCACGTTATCACCTACATACATAATAATAGAATGAGCTGGAGCCTAGTGAATAACAACAGAGTAAATGATTATGAATGATGTCCAAAAGAGATTCAGAAATCAGAGTTCAAATCAGAAATAGATTCAGATTCACATACTTATACAAATTTCGTAAGTAGTTATATGTGGTACATCCATTAGCTATCAAATCAGATTGGACATAAGACCAACTTGCATAGTCGGCACCGATGACCATAAAGGCCAACATCTTTGTGCACAAATAGCCATGGTATTGTTACCCCTAGGCGAGGGCTATGTGAACATAGGTCTCGGTATTATTACCCTCGGGTAAGGGCCGCATGAACATAAGCCACGGTATTGTTACCCCTAGGCGAGGACCACGTGCCTATTGGCCATGGTGTTGTTATCACTGGGTGAGGGCCACGTGAACTAAGGATACCACAATTACATTTCAGAAAAATGGACATTCATTCATGATTCACAAAATAGCATTTTAGAAAACAGATCATATCATTTCAGTCAGAAAATACTTATAAACAAACATAGCTTTACAGAGGTGTTACTTACAGATAGCTCTAATAGCAGAAGACTTAGAATAGTCAAATCAACAATCTATGGCACGTGACCTACACAAACACATAACGGATACACATTGAAACACACGTTCAGAAATCACTTAACTTGTTTATTTTCTATCTCGATGTGTTTCTACTTCTTATCCTTATCATTATGTCTTAATTAAGGGTTATGAAGGCTTAAGATGCAATGAGGATGCCAAAATATGTGGTGTAACACTTAGTCAGATTTTGGAAAATAGGGTCTTCGCTCAAGCATAACTTTGGTCACTCGAGCGGACTGCAAAATTCTATAAAACTTCTAGAAGTTCTCATTTTACGCTCGAGTGCAACTTCTGGTTGCTCGAGCCAATATCCAAATATAGGCGCGATCACTCGAGCTCAGGTTCCCTTGTTTGAGCAGAGGCTAATGTTTACAAAAGTACTAGGAACATGAATTTTAAGCTCGAGCCAACTTTTAGTAGCTCGAGCAAAACTGCAAAACAAAGAGTGGTCACTCGAGCATAGCTCCTGTCGCTCGAGTGTTGATGTTGAATTCTGGAATTTCAAGATTGATGTTCAAGATGCAAAACTCAATTTCAAAGCTTTAAAACACATCATTTGGGCTCACAACTTGAGAAAACACTTGTAAAACATCAAGAATAAAAAATCTTTTCGGAAAATCAAGGCCCAAGACTAAGTCAATTTTCCAAAATTCAATTTGAAACTTAAAGAACATGACTTACATGTAATGATACGAGCTTCAACTTTCCAAAACATGACCAATTAAGATGTTTGGTACAAATACATGTTGAATTCTCAAAAAATCGCCAAACTAAGGTCATGCATTTGAAAATTTCTGGGTAAACAACTTCAAAATACCATCATATGTACATGCATGCTTGATATGGTCTCAATTCCACTTCTTTAGCTTATTTCTTGCATCTCTTAGCTTAATTCTCTAAAATTCATGCATTAACCAACTCAAATACAGATCTAAAGGTTTGGATTCTTAATTTAAGTGTTCAATTGTGCTCTAAATGACCAATTCTGAAAGTCTCCAAGCTAGTTCCTCCAAAATTCCTAGCTAGTCTCCCTTCTCTATCTTTGAACTCAATTTCTTCCTTCCCTCTCTCTCTCTCTATCTCTCTCTCTCTCTCTCTCTCTCTCTCTCACACACACACACACACACACACATTTTTCTCCTCAAAAGATGATGAACCAAGAGAGTCTAATGTGTGTATATGCCTTATATAGGCTTGGTTAGTGGGCTTAATTAAACTAGGCTTACCACTAATCAAATAGGCATTATTTTATTCTAATTAATTCATTCCGAAACGAATTTCAATCAAACCTACCATAAAATCCTAAAAATTCCAAATAACACATAAACCAAGTCAATTTCGTGATCAGATGCCGATAAGACCTTCAGTTTACATAATGAAACAGAAACATAGACAGATATAAATGCAAATAACATATAACACATGAAATTAACGTAGAATTTTCATCTTAATTACGTATTAGCAGTCTTAATCCAGGATCATGGGCTAATCACAGATTGGGGTTGTTACAATCTTCCCCCCCTTAAACAGTTTGGTCCTTCAAACTCGAATTACCTTCATTTCGGAAGAATATCATATCCAAAGAGAACAAGGCAGGGTATCTCTTCATCATATCCTTTTCGGTCTCCCATGTTGCATAAGTTCCTCTATGATTTTTTGAATCAACCTTCACCAATGGAATTTTTTTATTTCTCAATCTTTTAATTCTTCAGTTGACAATTTGGATTGGTTGTTTCTAGTAACTATAATCATCTTTCAAAAGGACATGAGTTGGCTCAATCACATGTAGTGGATCTCTCAAATAATCCCAAAGCATTGAGACATGAAAGACATTGTGCATATTCTCCATAATCGAAGGTAAGGCCACTTGATACGTCACTGGGTTAATTTTCTCAATAATTTCATATGGACCAATGTACTGCGGAGCCAACTTTAACTCCAAATCAAGTTTGCCCTTTCCTTGGAGTTACTTTTATAAACACGTGGTCATCGACTTTATATTCTCTATCTTTCCTTCGGACATCTGCATAACTCTTTTGGCGACTTTAGGTGGTTTTCAAACGTTGCTGAATCAGTTTTACTTTTTCTGTCGTATCTTGTACCAATTTTGGTGCAAATATCAGTCTATCGCCTACTTCAGCCCAACAAATTAGAGATCGACATTTTTTACCATACAAAGCTTCATGTAGAGCCATTCCAATGCTTGAGTGGCAGCTGTTGTTATATACAAATTTGGCCAGAGGCAGATAAGTTTCCCAATTTCCTTGGAAATCTAAGGCACACATTCTGAGCGTATCCTCTAAATTATGTATCATTCTTTCTAATTGGTCATCTGTCTGTGGGTAATAAGCACTACTCAATCTCAATTCAATCCCCAAAGCTTGTTGCAAACTCTGCCAAAATCTCGAAGTGAACTTGGGGTCTCTGTCAGATATAATACATACCGGTACACCGTGTAACCTCACAATCTCATTCACATATATGTTAGCCTATTTATCCGAATTATAAAAAGTTTTGACAGGTAAGAAATGTACGAATTTAGTCAAACGATCAACAATTACCCAGATAGAATCCATACCTCTAGAAGAACGAGGTAGACCAATGATGAAATCCATCGCAATGTGCTCTCATTCCCATTCTGGTATTCGATGCAGCTAAAGTAATTCAGTGGGTCGTTGATGTTCGGCTTTTACTTGTTGAGAATACAAACATCTAGTTACAAAGTTGGCAATATACTTTTTCATTCTAGGACACCAAAAATTTTGTTTCAAATCATGGTACATCTTTGTGTTCCCCGGATGCATAGAAAATTTGGAGTTTTGAGCTTCAGTCATAATGCATTTTCTCAATTCGGAACAATCTGGTACACAGAGCATACCTTGAAAATTCAGCACATTATTCAGATATACAAATCCCAGCCTCGGCTTAGAGTTAATTTATTCAACAATCATGTTTAGAAATTCATCTTCTAACTGCTTTTCTTTAACTTCCTCTATGATAGCTGGTTGTGCAAAAATGGCAGCCAGGACTCTACCTTGTTCACGTAATACAATTTTAATTTCATTTCTTTCCAGCTCATACAATAAGTCTTCTTGACCAATAAGTAAACATGATAAATTTCCAAATGATTTTCGGCTCAAAGCGTCTGCAACTGTATTTGCTTTTCCAGGATGATACAGAATATGTAAGTCATAGTCTTTAATCAACTCGAGCCATCTTCTCTATCTCATATTTAGTTCTTTCTGAGTGAAGAAGTATTTCAGACTCTTATGATGTGCATGCACCTCCCAAGTTGTGCCATACAGATAGTGATGCCAAATTTTTAAAGCAAACACGATAGCTGCAAGTTCCAGGTCATGGGTCGGATAATTCTTTCATGGAGAAAGAGTTGCCAAGAAGCATAGGCAATTACCTTCCTATTTTGCATCAACACACATCCCAAGCCTTTGTATGAAGCTTCACTATAGATTTGAAACCCATCAGTATCATTCGGCAAGGTTAAGATTGGTGCAGTCACCAACCTAGTCTTCAATTCTTGAAAAGCAGAGTGCATTTTTTTTTTTTTTTTTTTTGTGTCAACTGTGTCAATAGCATGACAAGTTTGGAGAAGTCTTTCACAAATCTTATATAATAGCTAGCAAGTCCCAAAAAATTTCTAACCTTTGACACATTTGTTGGTCTAGGCCAATCCACAATAGCTTTAATTTTCTGTGGCTTCACTAATATGTCGTTCTTGTTGATTACATACCCCAGAAAGGACACACTGCCATGCCAGAATTCACATTTGGAGAATTTTGCATACAATTTCTTTTCTCTCAGAACTTGCAACACATTTCTCAGATGATTTTCATGTTCTTCCCCTGCTTTTGGAATAAATCGATACATTATCAATGAACACAACAACAAACTCAACAAGAAATTGTTTAGACACCCTATTCATTAGGTCTATGAAGGCTGCAGGTGTGTTAGTTGCCCCAAATGGCATTACCAAAAACTCATAGTGCCCATATCTAGTCTAGAATGTGGTTTTCTCTATATCTTCTGCCTTAACTTTCAATTGGTGGTAACCAGATCTAAGGTCAATTTTTGAAAAGACTTGGGCTTCTTGGAGTTGGTCAAATAAGTCATCTATTGGGGGCAGTGAATATTTGTTCTTAACAGTTACTTTGTTCAATTCATGGTAGTCAATACATAGTCTTAAAGCCCTATCTTTCTTTTTATCAAACAGAATAGGAGCACCCCAAGGTGAAGTGCTCGGTCGGATAAGCTTCTTGTCTAGCAGTTCTTGTAGTTGGGTTTTTAATTCTTTCAATGTAGAGGTGGACATTCTGTAGGGGGTTTTGGAAATATGTTGTGTTCCAGGTAATACCTTAATGGTAAATTCAATTTTTCTATCAACCAAATCATCAACCAAATCATCAGGTAGCTCGTTTGGAAATACATTGGAAAATTCATTAACTACAAGAATAGTTTCCACATTAGGGCTATCAAAAGTCACATTTAAAACACTGCACAAAGAACCCATACATCTCTTTCTAAGCAATTTGACGGCTTTCAAAGTAGAAATCATATGCGGAGGTGGAACTATCCCATTCCCAGCAAACACAAATTCGGACAAGCTAAGTGGTCGACAGACAATAGATTTATTTACATAATTAATAGTTGCACAGTACTTAGTCAACCAATCCATACCCAATATACAATCAAAATAAGTAATGTCCAATGGCAGCAAATCAACATATAATAACACATCTCCAATCATGATGTCACACACAGGATACACATAAGCACACATCATAGAACACCAAAAAGGTGTAGATATAGATAACAAATAATTCATAGGTTCTAGTTGTCTAGTCAATTTTCAAGAAAAAGCATGTGACACGAATGAAGGTGTAGAACCAGAGTCTATCAGCACATATGCATTTTGAGCACAAATAGGGAGTATACCTGACATCACAGATTCAGTGTGCTAGATATCTCCTAGCATAAGTGTAAACAATCTGCCTTGCTTTAAGGTTTTTTTCCACAATATTAGCTCTCACATTTGTTCTCGGTACAGAAACGAATCCGACTGAACTTGCCGCAAGATGGTTAGAATTTTAGGATATGAGTGAACAATCTTTTATCATGTGGCTAGTTTTGCCACACCGAAAACAAGCACATGTTGATCGATAGCAGGCACCCTTATGTTTTCTGTCACATTTCTGAGCAAGTTGGAGTAGATCCACTACTTTGGCTTGGGCTACTGGAGGATCCTGTGTTTTTCTTCTTTGAAAATGACTAGCCCATTTTGAAATTGAATCCGGATCTCTTGCCTCTCCATTCGGTTGTTGAAGCCTTAGTCTGTTTCATTGCGGCTAAGTTGGCTTCAACCATTAGGGCTCTATCAAGCATATCCACATATTTAGGCAATTTCAGCACACTAACCCGATCGAACACTTCTAATGTCAAACCTCCTTCAAATTTTTGAGCCTTTTTTGTAGTCTGTGTCCACCATGTGTGGAGAAAACTGGGCCAATTTGGTAAACTTGGCTTCATACTCTGCTATTGACATGTTGCCTTGCTTAAGTTCTTGAAATTCAGAGACTTTTCTATCCCGAAAACAAAGGAAAGTACTTCTCATAAAAGATCTCTTTGAATTGAGTCCAGGTTAAAGCCCCATTAGTGTCTCAGATAAGCATCCACCAACGTTAGGTTTCATCTTTCAAAGTATAGGTTGCCAACAAAACTTTTTAACCTTCGGAACATGGAAAAACTTCAAATAGTTTTTCGGTCTCTAGCATCCATGTCTCAACCTTTAGCGGTTCAATTCCACCCAGACTAAGAATGTCATTGTTGACCGGCTCTACTTGGACCAAAGGAGGTGGAAGAGGCAAAGGTTGTTGTCTTTGTTGTTGCATGATTGCTTCTATTAAAGCTTCAAGCATTCACTCCATTCGGTTCATTTCGGCTGTACTAACACTTTTTGGGTTTTCCATTTGCTATAGGTAAATAGAGCACTAATAAACACAAGCAAATAACTCTTTACAACGTTCAATTTCAGTTCATCTCATTTCAGTGTCATTGTATATTGGTTTAGATATGTAAACCTGATATCACATACTCACACATACAAATGTAATGTCCCTAATTCTACTTAAAACATCATATAGCTCATATGGACTCGTGTGTGCGGTAGAACACATGCTCTGATACCACTCTGTCACGACCCAAACCAGCCTCTATAGGTTTAGCGTCGTAACCGCCCAGTAATCCTGGGATTACCGAACGCCTTCGAACAAATTAACGTATAAAAGGGTTTATAAACATACAATGTCCATAGAGCCGTGTAGACATGCATAGGACAGAAAATTCAAAACTTATATTTATATACAATACATGATGTCATAATTACATTAGTCTTACGTCACCAAAACCTACATATACAGATCTTACAAAAAAACACTTGTTCAGATGAAACATAAGAAAATCAAAGTGTTAAACTTGATTCACAAAAACTTGATCACATTTCAAACGGGAACCTCCTCGGGAAGCACAAAAGTTGGCTAATAGAAAAGAACTCCAGGCAACCTCACTGAGCCTGGTCTCACACTTAATCACCTACACACATAATAATAGAATGAGTTGGAGCCCAATGAATAACAACAGAGTAAAGGGCTATGAATGATCTCTAAAACAGATTCAGAAATCAGAGTTTATATCAGAAACAGATTCAGATTCACATACTTATATAGATTTCGTAAGCAGTTATATGTGGTACATCCATTAGCTATCAAATAAGATTGGTCATAAGACCTACATGCATAGTCGGTATCGACAACCATAAAGGTCAACATCTTTGTGCACAAATAGCCATGGTATTGTTACTCCCAAGCGAGGGCCACGGAAACATAGGCCTCAGTATTGTTACCTCTAGGCAAGGGCCACATGAATATAAGCAACGGTATTATTACCTCTGGGCAAGGGTCACATGAACTAAGGATGCCACAATTACATTTAAGAGAAATGGACATTTATTTATGATTCACAAAATAGTATTTCAGAAAACAGATCATATATTTCAGTCAGCAAATACTTATAATCAAACGTAGCTTTATAGAGTTGTCACTCAAAGATAACTCCAATAGCAGAAGAGTCAAAACAGTCAAATCAACGATCTACGGCACATAACCTACACAAACACATAACGGATACACATTGAAACACACGCTCGGAAAACACTTAACTTGTTTCTTTTCTATCTCAATGTGTTTTTACTCCTTATCCTCATCATTATGTCTTAATTAAGGCTTATGAATGCTTAAGATCCAATGAGGGTGGCAAAATATGTGGTGTAACACTTAGTCAAATTTCTAAATACAGGGTCTTCGCTCGACCGCAACTTTGGTCACTCGAGCAGACTGTAAAATTCTATAAAACTTTTGGGAGTTCTCATTTTACACTCAAGCACAACTTTTGGTTGCTCGAGCTAAGGTCCAAATATAGGCGCAATTGCTCAAGCGTAAATTCTCTCGCTCGAGCGGAGACTAATGTCTGCAAAAGTACTGGGAGCATGACTTTTATGCTCGAGCCGACTTTTGGTCATTCGAACGAAAGTGCAAAACAAAGAATAGTCGCTCGAGCGTAGCTTCTATTGCTCAAGTGGTGATGCAGAATTCTGGAATTTCCAGATTGATGTTCAAGATGCAAGATTCAATTTCAAACCTTTAAAACACATCTTTTGGGCTCAAAACTTAAGAAAAAATACTTGTAAAATATCAAGAAATAAGAATCATTTTGTAAAATCAAGGCCCAAGAGTAAGTCAATTGTCCAAAATTCAACTTGAAACTTAAAGAACATGACTTGCATGTAATGATATGAGCTTCAACTTTCCAAAACATGACCAATTAAGATGTTTGGTACAAAAACATGTTGAATTCTCAAAACATAGCCAAGGTAAGGTCATACATGTGAAAATTTTTAGGTAAACAACTTCAAAATACCATGACATGCACATGCATGCTTGATATGGTCTCAATTCCACTTCTTTAGCTTATTTCTTGCATCTCTTAGCTCAGTTCTCTAAAATTCATGCATTAACCAACTCTAGTACAAATCTAAAGGTTTGGATTCTTACCTTAAGTGTTCAATTATGCTCTAAATGACCAATTCTCAAAGTCTCCAAGCTAGTTCCTCCAAATTTACTATCTAATCTCCCTTCTCTAGCTTCGATCTCAATTTCTTCCTTCCCTCTCTCTCTCTCTCTCTCTCTCTCTCTCTCTCTTGTACACACACACACACACACACACACACACACACACACATTTTTCTCCTCAAAAGATGATGAACCAAGAGAGTCTAATGTGTGTATAAGCCTTACATAGGCTTGATTAGTGGGCTTAATTAAACTAGGCTTATCACTACTCAAATATGCATTATTTTAATCTAATTAATTCGTTCCGAATCGAATTTCAATCAAATCTACCATAAAATCCTAAAAATTCCAAATAACACATAAACTAAGTCAATTTTGTGATTAGATGTCGATAAGGCCTTCAGTTTACATAATAAAACAGAAACATAGATAAATCTTTCTACAACAGACAGATATAAATGCAAATAACATATAACACATGAAATTAACGTAGAATTTTTATCTTAATTACGTATTAGCAGTCTTAATCAAGGATCATGGACAAATCACAGATTGGGGTTGTTACATTTGCATACATCCCTACATTACACCGTACTAGTTCACTAGGTCAACCCTAGACCAGTCCACCACGACAACCCGTTGCCAAAACACTAACTCAAAACCACTCACACCATCCATAATCTCCTATCACACCTCGTACCTTACCGAATTTCCCATAACAACAATAACGCTACCCAGTATTCAACCAATTGCCTCACCCAACTACAGGAAACAACGACGCCTATTCCAACCAATCATACATCATCTACAATGAACAAATCAGAACCATACACCACCACTACCAACACATACAAGTTCAAACCCAACTCTTCGTGTTCCAGAGATTTTGACACCACTTACATCCCTTACACCAGATCGACCGAGGCCATGACTAACTCCAAAACCATACTAATCCAAAGATTACCAACCGACACTAAACATACACGATACCACCCAAGTGAGCATCAAAACTTAACCCTTACACGTCGTCACAAAGGACTTGAGATCACTACTGTCTTTCAAATACTTTCTAACCGCCACCAAGGCAATCAACGTTAACTCACAACCAACACTAATACATTACCGATATAGCTCACACCGAGGTACCCACTCCGAGTTTACTACTTTTTTCCAAAAGTCTCTATAAAATAGAAAATATCCACAACCTAGGATACATAACACTGGTACCCTTCCCCATACTAACACAATCACATAATTGTAGGCACCCCATTTTTGACCGACCTTAAGACTCAGACGTCACCGATTGAGCGCTTGGTGATGTTGCATAATGTGCTCATTTAGAAGTTTCAGAGTCGCGGCCGTGAGCCCTGCCTCCGGACTTCCGAACCCTTTTCTGTGCCTTACCTCAGTTTGCGAACCAGACTCGGTTTTCTCTGTTTCTTTTCCTGAGGGGAGGGAGAGGTCCCGTAGACTATCTCTCAGTGGCCGTGGGCAACATTTTGTGGCTATAGGCCATTTTGCCCATTTCGGAGCCCGGTTTCCGATTTTCGGGTCCGTTGGCCGTGTGCCTCGGTTCGGGACCGCTTAACCATCTCCGTTGGCTCTGATTTTTGGTATATATCTTGTTTGCTCCCTTTTGAGGGACACTGAAGCCTGAGAGACCCACTTCGTGGTCGAATGCCACTTTTGGTTTTTAACAAGCAATTTTTGGGGCCCCGAACTGCGCGTTTTGGCCCCCGAGCATTCGTTTTGCATCGGTTTTCGTTCATTTTTGGCAGGTACCTCTGTTTCATCACTAGGAAGGCCATAGAAGGGTGGGAGGCCAGCAATTGTTTCAGCAACCAGTTATATTCCTCCGGCGCCCTCCGACGCCCGTTTTTCTCACTTCCGAGCCAATGTTGAACAACCATAGGCCATTTTCTGGAACTTTTAACCACATAGTTGTGTTGTACACACACGGGAGGACACCAAAAGTTGGTGGCCGGCCAGTAATTCCACCTGACCCTTTTGAACCCTCCTTAAAAATTGCTTGTTGTCCCTCCTGTTTTACAGTTAACAATTTTGAACCACAGGGTTGTGTTGAGAACACATGGGAGGACACCAATTTGTGGTGGCCGGCCAGAAAATCTTGTTGACCTTTTTGACCCTTGGCCGGCCGGCCATGGGAGGTGGCCAGCCGGCCACCTGTAGCTCCAAAAGTTGGCCGGCCTCTCTCCTCAGGGTGTGTACTTTACAGCTGTATAGCTGTTTTTCCCAAAAAATATCTATATCCGGGGGACAGCTTTTGGGGGAAAACATGGTCCTTTTTCCCCCACCTTTTCCTCTCCATTTCTCCCTCTCCTTGGTCCATATAACCAGCCTCCAACATTGGTCATAAGGGTTGAAAGAAATTGCCTTCAAGCTTGTATACACATATCTCCCTCCATCTATCTCTTTCAAGCAAAAGCATCCAAATTCTACCACCTTTTCTTCATCACCACCTAGCATCACCACCACTACTCCATTTCCAGCAGCCTGGGGAGCTTTCCAGCAGCTAGGAGGCATCACTTCTCAAGCCAAGAAGCAACCAAAGACTTGTCTTCAAGGGTGAGTACCATTTCCCCTTTTTTTGGCTTATTTTTGCATCATTTGTAAGCTATACATGCTTGCTGTTTTGAGCTCTGCCCCTAACTAAAAGTGGCATTCTTTTGGGCTCCTTTTCACTTTTGCTTAAGGGCCTCTCACTGTTTGAGGCCCTCTTGATGCACTTTCTTCATTATCCCTCTTGTATGCCATAATCTTGCATAGTATTTTTGGCCTATATGTGATCTGTTTTGGAGCATGATGTAAACTGTAGGTAGGCTTATTTTGAGCCCTTCTTCAACATTGAAGAAGGGCTCATCACTGTTTGGGACCTCCATGTGCCACTTGTCATTATACCCCTCTTTGGTCCCCATTTTTGCATGATTTATTAGCCTATTGTGCTTCC